>AWOL01S0004549.1:13811-40532 GCA_000715115.1 Nicotiana otophora | reverse complement strand
AGAAACATTCGTCCTCGAATGTTAAACTCCCAGAAATCTATAGAAATTTTGGCATAGTCTCCTCTGTAATGGTACTACTACCAACTTGTCACAAAACAAACCCAATAATACAAAGCCACACAGGGCCACAATCATCAATAACATCAATGGCCTCACATGACCAATAACAATAACTAACATAAGAATCAAGTATCATATACGTACCTAAAGGCTGTGATGTCTCACTATGATCCTCCTACGGAAGTGGAAACAAGTGAGGATACCTAGTCTTTATTTCTTCTTCAGCTTCCCAATTCATCTCCTCCACATTATTGTTAATCCAAAGTACTTTAATCGAAGTTACATCCTTAGTTCTTAATCTCCGAACTTGTCTATCTAGTATAACAATGGGAGCTTCCTCATATGATAGTTGCTCTGTAACCCTGAACATCGTCAATTGGAATGACTTTAGAGGGATCTCCAATACACCTACGGAGCATAGACACATGAAATACTGGATGTACAGACTCCAATTTGGAAGGCAAGTTTAACTCATATGCTACTTGGCCTACTCTGCGTATAATCTTATAAGGTCCAATGTACCGAGGGCTAAGCTTTCCTTTCTTACCGAATCTCATAACGCCTTTCATCGGTGACACTTTTAGGAATACCCAGTCATCTACCTGAAACTCCAAGTCTCGTCGTCGATTATCTGCATAGGACTTCTGATGACTCTGTGCTGCTAATAGCCTTTCCCTTATAAGCTTAATCATCTGAACTGCCTGTTGTAGAAACTCTGGTTCTACTAACTTAGTTTCCCCAATCTCGAACCATCATATAAGAGACCTACACTTTGGTCCGTAAAGAGCTTCGTATGGAGCCATCCGAATGGTGGAATGATAACTATTATTATATGCAAACTCAATAGGTGGAAGATGATCATCCCAACTACCCGTGAAGTCCATCACACAAGCCCGTAGCATATCCTCCAATGTCTAAATAGTACATTCAACCTGACCGTCTGTCTGGGGATGAAATGTTGTACTAAGACTTACCTGAGTCCCCAATTCTTTTTGGAAGGACCTCCAAAAATTACCTGTAAACTGAGCACCTCTCTCTGAGATAATAGATATAGGGACATCATGAAGTCGTACTATCTCCCTAATGTAAAGCCTTGCATAATCCTCTAATGAGTAGGTAGTCCTGACAAATAGAAAATAGGATGCTTTTGTAAGTCTATCGACAATAACCCATATAACATCGAACTTATGTTGGGTACGAGGTAAGCCTATGATGAAATCCATATTAATCATTTTCCATTTCCAAGTCGGAATCTCTATAGCCTGTAATAATCCACAAGGTTTCTGATGCTCAACCGTAACCTGCTGACAATTAGGGCACTGAGCAACAAACTCTGCTATATCCTTCTTCATTTCATCCCACTAGTATATTTCTCTGATATCATGATACATCTTCGTCGCTCCTAGATAAATAGAATAACGAGAATAGTGAGCTTCTCCCATAACCTATTGGCGCAACCCTGCCACATTAGAACACATAATCGACATCGATATTTGAGGACTTCATCTCCTGTAATCTCGAATGGTGTATTATTCTTTTGAGGGGATGTATCTCTGTAATAAGCTAGCACAGGATCCTCATACTGGCGTTCCTTCACTTCAGTTACTAAAGAGGATGTTGCCGTGTCCTGAATAGTAACTCCGGTATCACCTGAGTCCAGTAATTGAACTCCAAGACTAGCTAGCTGATGAAACACATGGGCTATCCCACACTTCTCTGGTTGTAAATATGACAGACTACCCTTAGATCTACGGCTGAGGGTGTCGGCTACTACATTCGCCTTCCCCTGATGGTATAAAATATCAACGTCATAGTCTTCCAGTAGCTCCAACCATCTCCTTTGGCATAAAATCAATTCCTTTTGATTGAAGATATATTGAAGACTATTATGATCCATATAGATATCAACATGAATGCCATATAAATAGTGTCTCCACATCTTTAGTGCATGAATCACCGCGACTAACTCTAAATCGCGGGTCGAATAATTCTTCTCGTGCTTTCTTAGTTGTCTTTAAACATAAGCAATTACTTTTCATGGTCGTTTTGCCACTTGTTGCATGAATACATAGCTTATCTCATTGACCATAAATACTGGAATTTCATGTAACTCATATGATCTCAAATATCATCTTTTGAATTTTTTTTCCCGTTCATTAGCCACGATAGGTGCCACTTTCTTATGGAATGCATACAATGTTATTGTGAGACTGTTGCTACAAGACCATTTCTTCCTTATGTCACTATGCTTAACTAGAAGCCTTCTTCCTTATTTCCTCAACTAGTCTTTCTTTGTAGACCTAGGGGAGACCCTTTGACTTCTGTAAAACTGCGAGCTTATTACATCATATACCCGAAAGAATTTTTGACGTTCTTACTCGCCTATAATTATCCTTAATTACTTATCTCTGCGCCCTTGTGCTCATAAGGTTGATTCTAAACTGAAATTTTTGACTGTCTTTTCGGTGGCACCATTATTTTTTTCGTAACACTTATACGGTACCTTTAACAATCCCAAATCCTATCTGAATATTTCTCAAGGATTACGATGTCATCATATTTGCGAGACTGCATTCCCTATGTTGGGTTTCGCTATGTTTATCTTGCACAACCTGCAGATTTGTCGGTACCCTCTTGTTTAGGCATGGTCAGGCTCTTCCTGAATCAACTACTAACTACACGTTAGTCCATTATCATATCTATATTCTACGTAATCTCTCGTGGGTTATATCCTTTGTCTTAACTTACCCCACATATTGGCTCCTTATGTATCCCGTATTCATTTGCACTTATTTATCAATAACATCTAGTGATGGAACCCTTTCTTCCTCTCCCCTTCGTCATGCTTACATAATGTTCTGGAGTCGTATCATATCCGTAAGATCTGAATAAATGCAATCTCATTCCTTTCGCCTTTCTACCACATTCTTCCTTTACTATTCCATATTTACCTTAACCACATAACTTCGACTTAATACCATATCAAACTATCTTCCCCCCTTTAGGGGAGTACTAACATTTATTGCTATGAAGATTTACCCATAAATATTTCACTTCTTCATATTTGGCATCTTTTCACATCTTCACGGACTCTTACTTGCCTTGCGGTAACCTTTCTATACCAGGGATAATTTAATTCCTTACACATAAAGGTGACACCTAGTGTAACTGTCACACTTAGTCCATTAAGCTTAACTCTGCTCACATCGCTTGTTTTAGGGAAGCGTCTTCCTGAATGACCTTTAAAGGTTATTCTTCTGTTGTCCATTCAATTATCGTCGGAATGTGACCTCTGAAATTCTCACGATGTCAACTATTATCAAATTCTTCGGCCCCAAATTCATGTTCAGTTTATCTTATTCACCAGCCCATACTAATTTCTATTACTCCAGGGGTCTAACCTTTCTTTCTGGTAATCACGTTTGAGTCACCAACTCATTTCTCGAAATGGGGGCATGACTTTATGGCTTATACTCTTATATTATCTCAAGGCATGTAACTTCTTGTCTTTTCCTTTACTTGACTATAGAATCTGTAGTCTTGTCATATTTTGATTTATCGTTATCATCCATTTATAATATCTTACTCATAATGCTTCATTTACTTTCTTTTTATTCTCCTGCTAATATTTCTATCTATCACCTTATTATGAAAACTTCTTCAAAATATTCTTTCACTTTTAGCCCCCCTTGATTCAACTCACTGACTCTTTGGGCCGCCTAGCGCTCTCTCTTTACTAGGGACGAGAGTCATACAAAGGTAAATATTTATCCCTTCTAGGATTCCAATGCCAATCTTCTGAAATTTCTGAACATTCTAGTATTTAAATCTGATTGTACTATTCTAGAGTGCACCATCTGGGTGCCTCACAAGGAGAACCATTATCACGTTTGCAATATCCCTCGAAAATGTGAGCTAATGACAACAATTCATGCATAATTTTGGGTTACTATGACCCCAACTAGATGTTGATATCCCATCATTCTCTTAAATTATATATGTTAGCTCCCACAGGGCATAACTAAAATGGGTGTTGTCAAGTAAATATATCTTTGTTATTATTGAAAGTAACTCATAATGCTTATATTTCTCTTCCTGAATTGTAAATACAAATAATCTTCACTAACTGGGTACCTCGTATCCTTCTTCACCTAACTTCTTTTACTTGTTGAAACTTTTATCTACCTTCTGATTCTCTCATAGCTTTTTACGATAGGGGTAGATAGATATTCATGCCTTAGGGATCCTTCTCAAGAAGCTCACACGTCGTATTACACATATAATCTACTGAAGGCCTTACATTTACTCGTCATAAGCATGACGCAAAATCGAGTTCCTCTAACTCAACTCATCCACAACCACCTTCAATCTCTTACCAATTGCCTTTCTGGATGTAGATGTCATTGTATAACGAATAAAATAGAACTTAAGAGTTTGAATTTCTTACAACTGAGCTCTACCACAAGATCTAGAGTAAGAAGAAAGAGTGACAATCCTAAATGCCCCTGTAGCCTCTTGCTTATAAGTGTGGTGCACAACACACCCATAAACAAGACTCTACTAGACACAGCTTGTAGACTCCCCAGGACAGAACTGCTCTGATACCACTTTTGTCATGGCCCAAACCGATGGGCCGCGACGGGCACACGATACCTTACTCAACCGAATACCAACTTAACGTATCTTTCGTATCATACTATCATAGGTAATTGAGCCGGAGAGGATGTCGTGAGATAAGTAGAATAAAACATGAGAAAATACTCAATATAGGGTGACCCAACTTGATATACTGACTTATATATGTGACGTACTGGCCTATAAGGCCATACCAGTATCCGTATACATGACATTTGTCTACAAGCCTCTAAGAGTACATAAATATCATAAAGGTTGGGACAGAGACCCGCCATACCAAACAATACATATTCAAATCATACTGACCAAATAGGCAACTCCGGAGCAAGTGGAGTGCACAAACACCTTCTGCTGAGCTGATAGCCTACTAGGAGAACTCTCAACCTGTCGGTCGGGACCTGCGGGCATGAAACACAGCATCCCCAAGCAAAAGGGACGTCAGTACAAATAAAGTACCGAGTATATAAGGAATGAACATTAGTAAATAAAAGTCATGAGAGAAACATAGAGTAAAGAACTCAATCTGTAATTCTGAATAGATCTCTGAATCATAATTTTTTTATATAATGTCATGAATGTGCGTATAAATGCCATACCATGCATAGGTATATGCGTACATAATATCATCAAGCCTCTAAGGGCATCCCATCATATCATCTCAGCCACTGTGGGCAAAATCATCAACGTATACCAGCTAATCAGGTGGTGGTGCGTATATAACGCCTTAACCTTTTCCCATATCCCATATACATATAATATACACGTATATAACGCCTTCTGGTCATGGGTCAATATATATGTATAAATGTATGAAATGCATAAGAAATACGTTAATAAGATTTCTCGAATATCAAAAAATCAATATGCCTTTCGGAAAAACTTTATTAAATACGTATTTTTTTGAGACCCATGAATAGAGTATATAGTAATAATTCACATAGGGAATCAAGAATATAGACACCCCTAGTATTTCTATGAATAGAGTCATTTATGAAAGTTGTGTATTTTGCTCGTTTCGTTTCTATCATTTGGATCATGTCAAAAAGAAAGAATGGATAGCCTTAACATACCTTAACTCCGTTGAGTCCTTAATACCTTCCAAGAAATTCTTCAAACAACTCAATCCAATCTACCACATCATAAGGAGATTCAAAATCAGTGCTGAGTAAAGGCTAAGTCCTCAACTTAAACTAGTAGCTCGTTTACGTAAATTTGGGCAGCATCTCCCCTATAACTAGGCCCTCCTCCAATACCATATACCAACAACAACAAGAACACAACAATACAAAAATGTAAGCATCATTTTCCAACCTTATCTCCATCACAATATACCACAAAACAGCCCACACACCCTAATCACTTCATACATAAAACGACAACCAAAGTAGTGTCAAACAACTTAAAAAATATAACGACGAATGACTAGCCCACCATTTAGTCATTATGTGGTGTTTCTCTACACCATTTATCCTCCAAAAATCCATTAAACATTAGAAAATTATACAGCCCAAAGGCAACACAAAACAACCCATAAAACAGTCCACTACAAGTCAAATAACTCGAACTCACAGTTTCCGATCACCGTCCCGTGAGTTCTAACTATTAGGAAACGAATTTATCAACATTCCTTGATATTTAAACACTTAAATACATAAATTAGGAATTTTTATTAACTATTAAATGCATTACAAAACTCAAACTACAAAGAAAAAAGAAGTGAAATAGCGATACTTACGTCGTAGGGATCGTTTTAATGTTATCGCTTCTTGATTTCGTGTCCGAGATGATAGTCTTGTTTGAAGCACTATTAGAGAGCTCAAGCACTATTTTTATGCTGTCCTCTTATCAGATGCTATGTAAAAATGAAGAGAGAGAGAGAGAGAGAGAGAGAGAGAGAGAGAGAGAGAGAGACGATTTAACAAAATATATATCAACTTTTGAAAAGTCAAAAGGTGCTAGCTTGGCACCCTTTGATTCGTCCATCTTCCGACGCTTACATCTTTTTATCCGGATATCGTATGAATGAACGGTTAAGTGCGTTGGAAACTACATTCTAAGACCTTCAATTTGTATATAATATATCCCAAAAATACCTCATATAGCACACGAAAGTTATTTCTCAAAAAGCTCAGTTATATGGTAAATCCTTAGTCGGTGTTTCGCAACTTTAATCCAATTTTTCTCAAAATTTATATTTTATATAAAAATATCATATATAGCCATATTATGACTTTAAAATCATTTAAATCATGATTAACAAGTCTCATATTCATTACGTCATCTTGGGACGCACAGGGTGTAACACTTACATTTGGGTGAGGCGGTACAACCGCTTTTGTGTATGGTTTTGGTATTGTTGTGGCACCACCACCCGCATACATTGGGGTGAGGCGGCAAGGCCGCTTGATTTGAATTGTGGTATTGTACGTACACCTCCACCTGCATGCATCGGGTGAGGCGGAGGGGCCGCTTTGTATGAAGATGGTTATAGAAGATCTCATCTTAAATCATATAAATGTTGTTGATAACTTTTAATAAGCTTGCTATGGTTGAGACGGTTATCTATATTATTATATTGCCGCACTGGTTCATCATAATTATCTTGTATTTCTAAATTCTTAAATTGGTGTTTAGTTTTCATACTAGTAGTATTCGACGGTACTAACGTCCCTTTTGCCGGAGCCGCTGCATCTTTAAATGGATGCAGGTGGTTCCACAACAGGAGACATTGATTAGTGATAGTAGTACACCTTCTTCCCAGCTGACTTGGTGAGCTCCACTTCATCTCGGGTTCATGTATCTTTTGTTCTTTATCTATTATAGTTGAGGTATAACCGGGGCCTTGTTACAGGCATTATCATTGTACTCTTCTTTATCTATAGAGGCTCCATAGACATAGTATGGGTTGCGTATTGGTGCTGGGAAAGACAAACTATGTTATGTTGTGGTTGTATTACTTGTCCATTTGAGACTTTAAAAATGGTAAAACTTATGGTAAGAAATTGGTAATTGCAGACACAACCACTTTATTATTTAATTAAGGAAAATATATATTCTATTTATCCATGAATGAGTTTGGGTAGAAGAAATCTAACAGGCTTGCTCGGTCGGGTTCACTCGGTTGAGCGCCGGTCACGCTCCATGTTTTTGGGGCGTGACACTACTTTTATTTTAAGTGCGAGCGAGCACTCACTCAACCATTACGCCTATGGGCTACATTACTTCGAGTGACATTACTCATCACTTCGAGTCCAAATGAACACTTGACTATTTAAAGGTTGAAGGCTGTTCGAGCCCGATAAAGCAAAGGGGACTACCCACAAGGAACTATCTATTTATCTTAAAAGGATATTTTGCTTCAAAAGTAAGAAAGATTTATATTTACAAATTTTTGTACAAAGGCGGCAACTCAGCCAAAAGGAATTTCTTTACACAAAAACCGAAAGTGGTATCAAAAGAACGCATCAAACGACCTAAGACCCTAAATGATTCAATATTCATCAGAGGTCATGTTCTCGGCATCTTCCTCATCTTCAGACTCCCCCGAGTCATCAGAGTCCTCCTCAGGAAAGGCCAACCTTCAAGCTGTGTTCTCCTCCGCCCTGGCGACTTCAATCTCGGCCCCAATATCGAAGCCTTGAGCTCTGACCTCTTCGAGAGCTTCTCTCTGAGCTTGCCATTTTGTATGTTCGACCATGCTCTTAGCTTTGGCTTGGTTAACCTCAACATCGACCCTGAACTGAGATACTTTTGCATCGGCTCTTTTATTGGCCCTGATCACCTCAGATTTGGCCACTTCAAGTTCTTTAGCCAAATCTGCTTCATCTGAAGTGGCCAAATCCAACCAATGCTAAAGCTCTTTCATCTTTTCGATCAGCCCCGAAGCATTTTCTTTCGCATATGGAAGTTGGGCATCAGACAGCTCCAACTGAGCTTGAACTACTTCCTTTTTGGAGGCAAGGATATCCATACACTTTTTCAATTCTTCTGCCTCGGCTAGTAGCGCATCTACTTGTGAGTTAAGCCGTCCAATCTGCTCGATCCTCTGCCAAACCTGCAGAATCGGATCGTTAGTGGTTATCTATTTTTCATATTCACTATCATGGAACATTCGGAATACCTGCTCAACCATCTCTTCATGCTCCTCCCGAGTTGTTGTCAAATCTGCTCGAAGTTTTCACTAAGAAGCTTGTACGAGTCTGTCACGCCCCGAACCTAGGAGCGAGACAAGCACCCGGTCCCTCACCTNTCGACGAAACATTATTTTATTCAATTGCTTTAGCTTCTGAACTGTCCAACCCTCTTTGTACTTGTTGTTCATGATCTTCAATATTTGTAACCTCATAGGTAACATGATTAACTTACTTTATATACTTTTAAATATTATCTCATTTTTGGTCCTATATTAGTTTGCTTACGACGCATTTTTACGTACAAAAATATAGGGTGTAACAGAGTCACTCTTCTCAGTGAGGCTCTGAACCTTGGCATCATGCTCCTCCCGGATTCGAAGAAAGGCCTCGTGATGCAACACCGAAGCCTACAAACAGAAGGAGAAACATTAGAATTACCTACAATTTTAAGTATAAAAGAAGTGGCAAAAACGCCATCAGAGTTACCCGATTCAAAGCATGTTAGGCCTCGTTGAAGAGATAGGCGGCCCCCACCGCATTCATCATTGATTGATCTTATTCGGTCACCAAGGACCGAAGAAAACTAGCAATCCCCATGGGGGAGAAAACATTCGGGTATCCTCAGGTACGTAGAGCACTATCTTCCGCCTTCGGTCAGGATCGATACTCGGGACTGGGAATCGGTCCCCCAGTTTGTGAATCGATGAAGGATTGGTAGAACCCGACCACGATGCTTTTTTGGGTACCGGCATTCCACCAAAACCGGTAACCTACTCCGAGGAACCTGACTTAAGCCCCCCCCCCCCCCAGAAAACCGTGGATATCGCCCGACTCCTGAATACCCTCATAGGACCGATCCTCCAACATACTGGCCTCTCGAATCATGGTATCCGGAATCTGAGGGGATCCACTAATGTCAACTATCCCCGAACTCATCCCTTGAAATATCTTCTACTGGACGAGAAGACCCACCATCGGTATCCCTTTCAATCATCTTAGCTTGAGAAGAGATAATCTCGGCTTCTTCTTGTTCTAGGATTATGGCTAGGGTTCCCTGATTTGCTTCCACCAAATTGGAAGACTGTTGAATCACAACATTAGCCCGTACGCAGGCTAAATTCTCCTCTCCTTCCTAGGGCTTGTCCCTTAAATGGCGGGCCACTTCCGAAGACATAACACCAGAGCCCCCTTCGACTTTCGAGATCTCTTAGCTGATTTCTTCTTTTCCGAGCTCGGGGAGCCTGGTACGTCTTTTCTCTTCCTTTCTTTTACCTGCTTCAGGGCAAGAACTTCTTCACCACCAGATGGAGGCCTCATGACTACATCTTTCCCGAGTCCTACAAAGGGGAAAATGGAGATTTACCATACAAACCGATAAAGAGACAAATCGATAGAAAAATTTACCATGACTGCGGGCCTCCCATCGACCCTTTGATAATTCGACCCAAGCACGCTCAGAGTACGGTCTCTGCAACACTAGACCTTCGACCCAT
This sequence comes from Nicotiana otophora, assembly GCA_000715115.1. NCBI lineage: Eukaryota > Viridiplantae > Streptophyta > Magnoliopsida > Solanales > Solanaceae > Nicotiana > Nicotiana otophora. Next base: position 30,211 of record AWOL01S0004549.1, on the reverse strand, counting down.
TGTTTAAGATCCGAGATCGGTTCCGGCATCCGAGCTACGGCTGTGATAAGAAAAGAAAAATGGATCAACAAAATGAAAGGCAATCACAATATGAAAAAGAAACGTTCACTCACGGCTCATATTCCATTTATCGGGAAATGGTAAGTCATCGGCAAGGATCAGGTCCGAGGTTTTGATTCGAACAAAACGGCCCATCCAACCCCGATCCCGAGTCTCGTCTATGCTCGAGAATGGCGCTTTGGTTGCTCGGCGAGCAAGCTTGATCAACCCTCCTCGATAAAGTTGGGGACTGTAGAGGCGCATAAGATGATCGAGGGTGAAGATACGCCCCTCGACTTTGCTCGAGAAAAATCGAAAAAGAATCACTATCCTCCAAAAGGAAGGGTGGATCTAGCCGAGGGTCACATCGTACCTCTTACAGAAGGCAACGATGACAGGGTCTAGAGGGCCCAACCTGAAAAGATAAGTGTAAACACTTAAGAACCCTTCGACGTGGGTAGTAATTGATTCATCATGCGATGGAATTACTACGATTTTATTATCCGAGTTGTATTCTTGTATGACTTTATCAAGAACTTTCTCGTTAATTGAACATTGGTACCTCGACATCGGCTCACATCGACCTGGTATCGGAGAAGGCTTTTTAATTTTAAAATCACCTACAGTCGAGTACCCTACCAGAATGAATTCCTCAGGGCGGGGCTCTTCCACATCCTNGTAATTAAACATTGGTACCTCGACATCGGCTCACACCGACCCGGTATCGGAGAAGGCTTTTCAATTTTAAAATCACCTACAGTTGAACACCCTACCGGACCGAATTCCTCAAGGCGGGGCTATTCCACATCCTCGCCACCAGCAGGTCGAGATGAAGAAGCGGTCTCTTTTTGCGGAACAGTTTTAGACGTTTTTGCCATTTAAAATTCCGTGAACAAAGAACGTGAGTATTTGGTGTTTTAAGAAAGAATTTGCAGTAAAACTCACAGATTTGCAGACAAAAAACTCAAAAAACACAGAAGGGAACTTAGAAAATTTGGAAGATTGAAGACGCAAAAGTGATGAATGGTAAAGGGAAGGGTTATTTATAGATTGAAGCAATGACGATTCAATATCAGCGGTGGTCGACCACCGTCTGATACACCTTGAATGCCATGGTAAAACTGAACCGATGGGACAACTATCACGTACGGTATGGTCGGGATCGATGCAGACGTCAGCATATATCTGATCGAGCTGTTGGGAAATCATATCGTTTCTCGCCACATTCTTTTTCGAGAAACGAGAGGACTATCAGTGTACAGTCAAAACCGATTAAGTCAGTCGTACAGACTGGCCGAGGTGATAATACTTCGATCAAAGGGTATATGCGTGACGACGAGTCGAGATCCGAAGTAAGGGCATCGAGCTTCGAGCTTCGAGCTTTAACACCAATCAACGACAAGCTCGGTATCATTATCGAGCTCATATCCAAATCGAACTATGAGGCAAAGCGAAGATTATCGAAAATGCATAGACCGACCAACACTCACCCCAAATATCGAGACTCCAAGTCAGAGTCGAGCTCGAACCAAGGCCGAGGGCTCGATCCAATACCGAGCTCGAGCCGGTATCGAGCTCATAGACAAGAGCCGTTGCAACCGCACTAGGGGAGAGAATCTTGGCAGGAATCGAGGAAAAGACAATTCATCATGGGTTTTCTACTATATATTTTTTATATACATAAAGTAGGATCCCTATACTATAAAAGAGGAATTCTTGTAAGCATAAGGGGCATTATAAAAAAAGATAACTTCAGCGAGATTAACACTTTTGGGCTTATTTACTTTACCTTGTTCATCATCATTTTCTTTTTTTTGTGCCTTATATTTCATTCCATCTGTTAAAGAATATATATATTTCTATTGCACTCTGCAATTTGTACCAAGTTATATCACGTATCCTTAGAACCATATACAAATTTAACTCTATCCGATTTTTCGGGTAAATAAATATTTAGTGTTAAGTTACTGCAAGTGAAGTCATAGCCAAACAATTATATTTTAATTTAGAAATATGTCCAAGGAATATTTTGGGAATATGAATATAGCCTAATGAGAAAATGGGAAAGTTTCAACTGGTGCCAAGCGGGTTCAACTGAACCTGCTTAATCAAAAAATAATACTGTGTATATGAATAAATTAAGATTAAAGTTGCGTAAATTTTGTATAAATATTTTATTTGAACCCACTTGACAATTATTATTTTAAGATTAAAATTATGTACTTCTAAGATTGAACCTACTTGCACAAAATCTTGGGCTCGTCACTGCCTACCGGTAAGGGTAATATATATTAAACCAAAAATCCTACAAAATGCAAAATTGCTCAAATTTGAATAATATATTAAAACTTTGATCCTTTTCAAAATAAATAAATAAAAATATAGCCTATTGAAACATGATATTATTTTTTACTACTAATAGTTTTTTGTCAGCGTGTGAGATCTTCAATTTTGACGAAGGGCTCGAATAGTCCACGCGCTTAGAGTCAGCAGCACACGGCTAAGTCCCTTTCTCTAATTAAAAACATTTCCTTTTCAACAGCGAAGTCACAACCTTTCTCTTTCCACAAATTGTATTTGTATTTTATTTAAATAGAAATGTTATTGCCGTTAAAGGCAACTTCTGGAAAGAGTTGTTTGCAATTTATTTAGAAGAAAATATTTGCGCAAAAAATATATTTGAGGAACTTTAGAAACAATTAAATAAGAGAATTAGAAAATTCTCGTAAACTTTTAGTATAATGATACTTTTTACGAAAATTACGATTCATACCATTTTCTGTTTGTATTTGCTATATATTTTAGATATTATTAGACAAATAAAATTGGATGAAAATCATTTACATCTTTCGAATTTGCTTTAAAAATCAAACTCCACGTCCAACTTTGGACTTATAGACATTTTCTATATTCTACATTTCCAGGAGTGTAAGTTATGAACTATGTAGGGATCAAATTTTCATTAAAGAAATTCTCTTGCCGTTATGAAATGAAACTTTCACGTACTAATAAAATGAACTCTATTAAAATTTTGAGTTTCTAATATGATTTTGTAGAGGAATCTAGTTTAAATTTGATTTTGGATCTAGCTCAAGTATGCAGTGCAACACTTGGATATCAATTGGATTTATTTGGTTCTTCTATGACAGATTTATTGATCTAAATTGTTTTTTTGATACCTATTAATTATCTATTGCACGGTAATATATTATACCAACATATAATACTTCCTCATAAATTTGCTACATTTATCAATTTATTAAAGGTATTTTAATTCCATTAGCAAATAGTCACCATCACCAATATAATAAAATATCTATTTTTAAGTAGAAAATGATTGCTTCATTCAAACGAATTACCCTCTTTTTGAAGAATTAACCTGAATAGTCGCATACCCATCTGCTTAAACTAAAAATAGTCGATGAATCATAATATATGTATAATTTGTGTACAATATATATTTAACTAGTGCATAGTCATTATATGATCTATTTATATCGGTTAAGAAAAATAGAGAATGAACCCAGCCGGGTATTTGTGTAAAGATCCCTTAATTTTTTTATTAATTGTGTAACATTACTTGATAAGATAATCACAAATATTTTTCACAAATAGAGAGGCCCAAATAGTAACTGCTTGTTGCTACTACTTTTTATTTTCTTCAGCCGGGGATCTATCGGAAACAACCAATTTACCTTCAACATTGCGCTCACACTACCTGGGGGCTAGTGCACATATAGCTATTTTCATGGATACTATTTAGAAATTAACAAGTATTTATTTTGTCCTGAAATTTTAAACTAAAAATCTTAACTTCAGGTCAATTCAAAATATTTTTGTCCTGAAAAATTAAACAAAAAAACTGAAATTCAGGACGCACTGACTAATTCCTAAATAACAGTCCTTTTAGAGCGGCTACTGGTGTCATTTCTACGCACTACCCTTCCCATATTAGAATGAGTTTGTCGTAGAGAGGCCCAAATAAAGTCGCCGCAATTTCCACAAATCAAGGCCCAAAACAAGAATTGGGCCAGAATTATCAACTCAAAGTAACAGCAACAACAAACTTTTCACTGTTAGTCTCCTCTTGTTGGCAAATCTCACTCAGCTTCAGAAAGTAGAATCATATACTAGGGCTTCAGCTTCTGTATCAGCACTCGGAATTGAAGGTGAAAAATGGCCGACGAAGCAAATAGAGCCGTAAGATATCATTAGCTTTTCCCTTTCAAAATTATGTATCTTTTTTTTTGTTCGGATTTTTACTTATTATAGCTCGGATTAATTGCCATTTGTTTCCTTCAACAGGCTTTCATTGAAATTCAAGGTCGCATGATTGAGACTACCGGGAAATTGAAGCAGGTAAGGAAAACTTATTAGTAATTTTTCTCTGCGAGATCGATTTAAATAAAAAAGAAACAATTTTTATTGTGCTTAGAGGAGAAATTGAATAATTTCTGGTTTTCTGATCCTTTGGATTTTGTATCCTAAATAAAAATAAATGGGAAAAGAAGTGCTTAAGATTGGGCACAATTGAACTAGTTGATTGAGATATTTATATATTGTGATCTAAGGTGAATAAGAGTTGTTTTGGCGTTGTAGGTTCAAACGCAGATGCGAACTAAAGAAACGGAAAAGAAGCGTGCTTTTTTGACATTGGAGGAACTCAAGCAGCTCTCTGATGATACTAATACCTACAAAGCCATAGGTATGCTCTAAAAAGAAAGATAAAGTTGGTTTGAATTGGTTGTCTAGTCAAAGCTAGTTTTGATGGCTTCATCGGATAGTCTGAATATTTTGTTCTTTCTATTCTATTCTCACTTTTTACACCAACCAAATAACTGAAACAAATGAAGGGGTTCACAATGGTTGGTGTATTTCGTTTTCTTTTGTAGCTTCTCCTTTCGTCGCAGGTCAAGCGCATTAATCTAATCAGTGGCAAACTATTAGTTTCCATTCAAATAAAGGAATCAATGGTAAATTAATACTTAGAAGAACTGGTTTCTCTAAGAAATCACATCGCAATGTTCTTGTGGTTAATGGAGATCAGAAAAAAGCCTAACAAAGTGAAAAAACAAAAGAAGTTTTATAGAACAGTTGTACAATGTTTTATTAAAGTGGATATGGGTACTTTAAGACCCAACATTTTGCAAAATCTGTGTTGTCGGTATTCGTCTATTAAGATGCATCTGTGGTCATACAATATTGAACAAGACCAGAAATTATCATATCGAAGCAAGTAGCATAGAGGTCAAAATGAGAGGTAATTTAAGATGGTTTGGCCTGTGTCTTATATACTTCCAAATGCATTGGTCCGTAGATGTGACTATGATGATTGAATGTGCTTACAAGGGACGTGGCATAAAAATTAAATGGAGGGAAGTTGCTTCAAAAGGCATACAATTTGTAAAATTAATGCAGATTTTTCTAAGAACTAAACACAATGGAAGTAAAAGATCCATAAATATGATACCAACTAGCAGGGATTAAGATTTGTTTGTTAAATTACATTAGGTTCAGTATTTGGCACAAGTCTTTCTGGCCAGGTTAGATATCAGGTGTAGGGAAAAGTGTGAGATTTAGAAAACCTCTAGTTTTAAAGAATTCACATTTGCCTGAAAAGACACAGTTTAGATGAATACCTGAAAGAACAATTATTTAGTGTTGGAATTATGTAGCCTCGGATACAGTGGAGTAAATATATGAGTTTTCATGTAGTTGACACCAAACCATTTCGGAATTGAGAAAAAAGCTGATTGATTGATTGGATGATTTGTTAATTTTTTGATTTCACTTAAATAATTTTGACCAGAGTTCTAACTTTGTCGTGTTCCATTGTCTTTTTGTTGCAGGAAGAACGTAAGTTTTGAACTGAAGTCTATCATGTCCTGCTGTTATCTGAAAAAGGACAAGGGGATGTGGATCATATATATTATTATTCTGGATTTCTCAAATTTCTGTGCTGCTTTTATATTTATCTCACTTTGAACAATCTTTTATTTTCAGGTTTATCTTAGAGCCAAAGACTGTGTTAATGGATGAGCAAGAGCAAAAACTCAAGAATAGTGAAACCGCAATTGCATCTTTGCAGGTGAATTCTCAAATTCCTTTCTCATTATAGAATATTGTTGCTCATTGTCATACCAGGCCTGACTTCTTCATAGTTAATAGTTTATTTTTGAGTCACAGAATTATTATGGTAATTAAATAGAGATGTCTCAAGCTGATAAAGTAATGTAGTTTCAAGTCTCAACTTTGACCTTAGGCCTAATATTAATGCTTTGTTCTGAAATTATTAGTTACATAAGTTTTGAAATTTTGCTGTGAACTCATCAAATAAAAAAGTGTTCTATGGTGTTTAAGAGTTCAATCATTCACTTACTTTACCAAAGAGGACTTTGCTCTGAAAGCATCCACCAATAATAAGTCTGAGCTAAATCATTTGGGGAAAAATGGAAACAGAAAAGGTCCACTCTATAGCTTAAACCTCATTACTGGACATCAATTTCTTCCTTTAGCTCTGCAGATGGCAACTTCCTGTATTTTTTGTAGCTTGCCATTTTCCTTACTTTTCATTTAACTACTATTCGCTGATTTCAGTCTCAATGTTTAGCATATTGACCGTTGGTAGAAATAAATGCTGCTGTGCTGTTGAACGGACTTTAGTTGCCACCTTTACCTAACTATAGTTGGTATATCAAAACCACAACAACAGCTACACAGATTTCAAGCTAGTTTGAGTTTGCTATATGAATCCTCAACATTCATTCTGCTCTATTTAGTGTATAAAATAAAAGCTCTGTTTAGTTATAAAAGAAAAGCAAGAAGAAATTAAAGGAGCACAAGAAAAACATTTTAAAGGAGTAATGATCACTACTCTTCTCCATTATCTCCCCCATGATCTTCCTCCACCAAAGGAGTAATGATCTCCATTATCTCCATAATCTCCCCCATTATCTCCATTATATCTCCATAATTTCCCCCACAATCATTGTCTCATCTTGATCCACGTGCCTCTATTTGTGAAAAAGAGACGCAAAAGATTATTCATTTGCAGAAAATAGCAAATCAAATGCCAGACGCATTTACGGATCTGAAAAGGATAACGAAATCACATATCCCTACAGAGAATGTTCCAATCCGTATTGATGTCCCTGTTGGACAATCTTCTAGTGTCATAGCTAATGAGTCAAAAGCACGCCTAAAGCGTGGCAGACCATGGGTTCTGAGGATCGAAATCCTAGAAAAAGAAAAATAAATGATCAAGATGACACTACGAATGAGTAATTTTTCGCATCGTAATTGAACCGGGATGGCCAATCGGTCATGCCAACTAATATTTGTTTCACTAAACCTCTATTTACTTGTGGCACGTGATTGCATAATCATGCTTATACTTGTGTAGTACAAATAGAAGAAAAGTCGGGTAACCTTTCATATTTACCCGGTTTGATTATAGTAATATAAAGATATTCAATCTTCCTTTCATTTATAGTTTCAATATGCCAACCACTTTGGCTAAGAAATTTGAAACTCAAAAAGTTTCTTTTGAGACTTACTACAATATCAATGTCATGAACAATTTCATTCATCCGGGTAGTAACAAATTAGTTCTTCCAGAGCTCTTAACTGCTTTTGTATTACAAGATCTTTTGTCACACCATCTATATAGTGAATGTCTCTTTCACAGAGAAAATCATATTATAATAATCGGCATGGTCATAATCATCATAAGCAAAATAATTTCTTGCTTTAATTTTGCCTTTAATAACTTTTTATAAGGCATGACAAAATATTTTTTTTTTGACATACCGCATGTACGCGACCAATGACATATCCATGTAACTACACAATAATATTCATTATCTTTCTTTATCTCAAACCTCCCTATGTGAGTTGTAGTATTTATCCAACCATGCATAAGTACATTATTATGCATAACCTTTATCACATATATATTTCACATTCACTTTCAGGAATGAGTTTGCATTTACAATGCTTATCACAAGTCACATTTTCAATTGGGCTATAATCATATGGGCGTGCTTTATTATTTTCATACCACATTGATGGTAAACATCACATTCACATTTTGAAAGAATATTTTGAGAACTCTTGTTGTTCTCCTTTTTACAACAACAACAATAACCCAGTATAATCCCACTAGTGGGGTCTGGGGAGGGTAGTGTACCTTACCCCTACCCTGAGGTAGAGAGGCTGTTTCCGATAGACCCTCGGCTCCCTCCCTCCAAGAACTCCCCACCATGCTCTTGGGGTGACTCGAACTCACAACCTCTTGGTTGGAAGTGGAGGGTGCTCACCACTAGAGCAACCCACTCTTCTCCTTTTTATAATTACCATAATGATGACTATTATTATTTTGTTATTTGGCACCCCCACGTTCATTGGTCAACCACTTATCTTCATTTAGACTTATTATGCACCGCTACCACGTTTACTTCAAGAATGGAGCAAATCAAGTGGGACAAGGTTCATGCTTTTTCATGAAAAATACATTATTTTTCTTTAATCATCATTATATCATCAATATGGTACATTGGGACTCAAACCCAATGCCTTACCTATATAAAGGCATGTTAGGCCATAATGTATTGGGACTCAAATCCAACTATTATCATTATGAATTGGGACTCACAACATAAGATTGTTGAGAAAACACATCTTCCAAGAACACTTTGCAGACCTTCTAACAATCTGTGAAAAGAAATACTCCAAATAGCAAAGATTATTAAATCTAACAAACAAAGTATAATTGCATAAATAATTAATGATAGATAGCAATATTATATGGTAAGTACCTGCATCAGATATGTATATCATTTTGATCTTTTGGTAGAAATAAGTTATTACCTTTTTTTTTTTGATTTTTAAAGACTAGCTTATATTATAATATTAAAAGGATGTTACAGGGAGCGGCTGCTCTTGGGCAGCATTAGAAGAAGTGCTAGGAATAACATTAACTGCACTATTGTGCATTGCTACACTATGACTAGTAGTATTACTATTGCTATGGTTTGAGTGATATGGGGAGTCTCTGTGGGAGACATTGCTTGTAGATGGCATGTCCCACAGATTACAAAAAGTGTTTAGTGGTTCATACATGGCAGTTGTACTACTCATTCTAGGTGTTGCATGGCCCTTTTTATCTTGCATGAGAAGGTTGATGATGAGCGGAGGAGGGTCTGCCAAAAAGGTGATGTTACTGCCCGATAATTCCATTCCAAAAAGTGCTAGTCGATCTGCTACCATATTTTGCTCCCTGTAGGTGTGACTGACCATTGGATTACTCAGTTGCCGGATCAGGAACCTGCAATCAGTTAGCAAAGATGAGTATTGTATGGTATGTGTGTTCAACATGGATATTACCTGTTGGGCATCCATCTGGATTTCCAGCGGGGTTAGATTGTGATGGACTGCTATTTGCAAACCACGTAGTAAGGCCATAAGTTCTATATCTATGACATTGGATGCTTGGTAATGACCCGCATATCTCATTACCCAATCACCTGTGTGATTTCTAAATATCCCCCCAAAGCTTGCTCGTGATTTGTTCCAATGGAATGCCCCATCTGTATTTAATGTGATGAGCCCCTTTGTAGGTGGTTTCCATTTGACATACATAGGCATTGTAATTGTGTTAGTTAAAAAAAGATGTTCAGTAGTTAATTGAATAATTGAATTGATTGAAGGCTGGATCACTACATTTTCAAAACAATTTTTGTTTCGAGTATTCCACAAATGCCATAATGTGAAAGGAATCAGCTGTTTTAGAGGTATGGCATGTGTGTGGAAATTGCCCTTTTGATTAACAAGTGTTTTAAGCCAGATATGGTTGGGAGTTCCCTGGGTGTCTATTGATCGTGTAAGGTGTAGTAGTTTTAGATTTTGCCAACAATGATTTGCATGCACACAACGTAGTAGTATGTGTGTAATAGTCTCTTCTTCCACTTGGCAAATGGTGCACATATTTGAGGAAGTGATTCCCAATTTATGCAGGTAGTCTTTGGTAGGCAATCTATTTTGACTAATTAGCCATAGGAAGTGTTTGATTTTGGGAAGCATTTTTAATTGCCAAATCCAACCATGATTGTTGGCATTATTAGGTGAATTAGTGAGAGCTTTATAGCAAGAGCTGACAGAGAAGTTACCCGTGGGTGTTAATCCCCATATTATATGATCGGGGTTTGTCCCATAAGCACTGATGTAAGTATTATTAGTTATGTGGATTATCTGTTGAGGTAATTCAAAGGATAGAGTGGAGCTAGGGCAATTGTTAAGTTGAAGCACATTTGCTACTGAGAGTAGGTGTTCATTATTATGTAAAGGCCCATATTCTCGTATTTAAATGTCAATAATTTCAATTTCGCAAAAGTTACTCTTCATATTCAATTAATGTGAACAAATAAAAAAAATAATAGTCCATGTAAACTGATGAAATTTAGAAGAATATAACTATTGAATATAGTAACATACCTCAGGCTGTTACAATAACATACCTCATTCCATAAAATATATAGTACTAATTGATACTAATGACTCATGTACAGAAGTGTGATTACATGATGTTTATTCACTAGTTACTACGAATATGCAAAAAAAAAAAACATTAATCAAACTACTCAATCATCTTTAACTACGGATCCATCACCGATCAAGTGGTCTATTTTTCCATTAGGGTGCTCAAAGAAGTCTGCCACATCCAGATGGGTGATGTCAAATTCATTGTCATAGACAAAATTAGTTTCAGGGCCTTTATTCTTGAGAGATGCTTGATAAAGCTCAACCAAATGTTTTTGGTATGCGACAAATATTTGCCCAATGCCCTTTTCCACCGCAACGATAGCATTCAGTTTTTGAACCCTTTGCTTTTGGCCTCTCATCTTTTCCTTTCAAATTTTGGAAGTTATTTTTCTTTGGGGAATGATTAACACTAGAAAAATTTCTTCCTTGGCGACCACGGCCACGAATAGGGCCACGACCTTTTCCACGCTTAACATAATGAGAATATACCTCATCCACTTTAGGCAATGGTGTAGACCTAGTGGGTCGATTTTAGTGATTTCTCATAAGCAAGTCGTCATTTCGTTCAGCCACAAGAGAAGAGAAATCAACTCAGAGTACTTCTTGAAACCTTTTTCTCGGTACTATTGTTGCAAGACCGTATTGGAGGCCTGAAACATTGTGAACGTTTTTTCAAGCATATCATAGTCAGTGATACTATCTCCACAGAGTTTCAATTTAGAAGTAATTCTGAACATCGTCGAATTATATTCAGAAACAGACTTAAAGTCTTGGAGCCTCAGATGAGCCCAATCATATCGTGCTTGTGGAAGAGTGACCAACTTTAAGTTGTCATATCTTTCCTTTAAGCCATTCCACAAAACAAGTGGATCTTTGACTGTGAGATATTCTATTTTCAACCCTTCATCAAGGTGATGGCGCAAGAAAACCAAGGCCTTAGCATAGTCTTGGGTAGATGCTTTATTTCTATCTTTAATGGCGTCTCCGAGACCCATTGCATCTAAATGGATTTCAGCATCCAACACCCATGTCACATAGTTCTTGCCCGAAATTTCAAGGGCAACAAACTTTCTTTTCATAATATCAGTCATAATTAAAAGAGGAGAAAAATTATACATTAGTCTTCTCAAAGAGCTTCTTGAGACGGTAGAGTCTCGTGCTAATAACGTGTTATGAAATATGGCTCAAAGTAACAATATAGAGCAAGGAAAAACAAGCTAAGAGATATAGAGAGAAAGATATGAGAAATTTTTATTTCTTTCATATATTCAAGTGTATTTTTCAAGCATATACAATATCCCTTCTCATCCTCTATTTATAGTATTACATAGAGGTATACCAAAGAATACCATGAATACGTCATTGAACATTTGAGATCATGGAGGAAGATCATGAGGGAGATTATGGAGATAATGGAGAAGAGTAGTGATCATTACTCCTTTGGTGGTTATGGACATCCACCATAATTTTTGTAACACTCCCCCCTTGGATGTCCATAGATAATGTGCCTCGTTAAACCTTTCTAGGAAAAAATCCTATGGGAAAAAATCCACGTGAAAGAAAACGAGTACACATATCATGTAATATGCATTGTTTGCTTCCCCAAGCATGGATGCGGGAGCTAGTTTCGGGCCGTCCGATCAAGGAAGATGAATGGTTGAGATCGTTTTAAGTCAAAACGGGGTTGTTTAGTTGTGGATGTGGTCTGGGCCGGTTTAAATAAGGATTGGGGCGGGTATTTTGTTGAATGACTGGGCCGCTGCTCTTGGCCTAGTTAAATGGATAACAAATGGCCCCTTTCTTCTTTGTTATTGAACTTAACCTTGACCAATTTAAAACATCCTAATTCCGAATTTTCTTTGCAAAAACAAACCATTTTCAAATGATTCAACAATTGAACTAATCCCCTAACTAACTAGGTAAATTAACCAAAAGTCCAACTAATTAAACCTAAAATGCTACAATGACCTAAATGACTAACGCATTTTCTTTGTGATTTTGTATTTTAGTAATGCAATTAAAAGGTGATTAAACCCTAAAAATGCAATTACAAACCTAAAATGCTATAAAAATAAAGATTAAAATATTTTTAATGACTTTATAGATATTAACTATGCAAACAAACAAATAAAGAGAAATTCTACAAAAATCAAAGACAACTAGAAAACTATTTTGTAGGATTATTTTTCGTAGGGCAAAAATTACGTGCTCACAAGGGTAAGAGGTCTCTATTTTCTGATATCCGTTTTCCTAGTAATTACTGCTATGAATAATTATAGTTTTCCTTTTGCTGTTTGTATGAAACATTAACTGAATATGTCGGTGAAGGGGCAGTATGTTAACATATATTGCTTGTTGGACAGATTTCTAAAGAGTATTTGGAAAAGCATCTGGCAGAGGTGGAGAATAACCTTAGGGAGCTCTTACAACAAGATCCTGGTCTTGCTCGTCAGATTATGACTATGTCTGTAGCCTAGATTTTGTGCTTCTGAGGTTCCTTTTTTTACTCTTTCCTTGAAAAAAAGGAGTTTCTCAAAACTCTTTGGGACTTGCAATTCTAGGTAATGAAAGAACGTTGCGTACTGGCTGTACGAGGAACTTGTCCACCGATTTCTGCCACTTCAACTATTGCTGCTGGGTTAGTTGAACGTTACATATCTCAAGATGTAATTCGTGAGATATGTTGTATATTAGCTACCTTAGCAATTTTGTACACCTGAAAGAAGTAAACTAGATTGAGAAAGAAATGTCTAAATATTGATTGTAAAGAGTAAAACGGGCTGGGATTTGCAGAAAAGTTTAGGGCACAGGTTTTGAATTATATTAACGGTAACAAGCTTAATATTGACTCAGACCTACTGCAGTACAAAATATTGGTGTCCTTGTTGCTCGTGTTCCTCTTTTTTTTTGTTTTTTCTATTACCGTTGTGTTCGGGGGTGGCAGTTCACAGCTACATCTCCCATAAGAACAAGTACTGGGTAACTTTGTCCACCAAGATTAGGTTATGTTAAAAGAAAAGCAATATTATCGGAGCTGAGTTTTTTTGCTTTACGATTTCGTTCATATCGACATAAAAGTGATATTTTAAGCCTCAAAATTGCAATATTACATGTAAATATAAGAGGATCGAACAAGAGGCGGAAACCACAGGCTTTGAAAGAGGCAAGCAACGAGGAAACACCAAATGCCCGACCATGCCGAGGTGAGCACGGTTGGCTTTTCGTTTGCTTAAGAATAAATCGCTCCTCTTTGCAACTACAATTCCAACTTTCTATTATATTGGGAATGTTGCGAATACGTTTACAACTTAGATCAGAAAAAGGAGGATTACAACACGTACGCCACTTGCTTGGCCTCCTCTTTCCCACAAAATAAGTAGAACTACATATACTTAGTATACATGCTTCAACAACATCAATGGCGGAGCCAAGATTTTTATTAAGCGGAATCAAAATATAAAGAAATAAACTCACCAAGAAGTCAAAGGGTGTCATTATATAGTATACATAAATAATTTTAAAAAAATTACCGAGCTAAATAGTGGAATTTTCCGACGAAGGGGTGTCGGTCCTTGGGAGCATGTGGCTCCACTACTGAACAACATACCGAGTGTGATCTCATAAATGGTGTCTGGAGAGGATAGTGTGTATGCAAATATTACCTCAATCAATAGACCCTAGGCTAAAGATTCATTAAATGAAAATGAAGTCCAAGGATTCTACTTCAGTTTCATTAGAAAACGTTTGCGATATTCACCAAGAGCCCATATTGGGAAGATATTTCTGTATGATGCATAGTTCAAGGTGCAGTTCTTCATAAATGCCCCAGTTATTCCCTGCAAATACACAAGAAATAGAACAGTCATTCAGTATTTAAAATTGCTATATACATGCTCATATCTTGGAATGAAAGAATTTTATTTACAATCATATTATTGGATTTTAACCGCCCAACCCACTAGTAAATGTCTTCCTTGGGCCTAGGCCCGTACGATTTCAAAACGCGTCGCTAGGATTTAATGATTTGTTTATTTATATAATCAGCATCTCTCCCGTGTTTTGTCGATGTGGGATTCATCACCTGGGGTGTCACGTACGAGACTCAGCTTCCTCACTAAAGTTTGCCCCACCATCATTCAAGGTTGTACGCAGAGTGACTCTGATATCATATGTAACAATCCAATCCACTAGTGATATTGTATGCTTTGGACTCAGACCCACACAACTTTAAAACGCACCATTAGGATCTAAGGCTTGTTTACTTATATATCTCTTCCGTTTTTGTGGAATTCGCCTGGGTGTCATATGCATATAATATATCCTCTGTGCAAACTCGTCGCGTTTCTTCAGGAAACAATTTAATGACTAAAAAGTCACAATTCATAGTGAAAGAAAAGTTAACATTGTTATAAGGCAGCTTCTTACCTGTTGTGGATAGTCACCATCTTCCATTTGTGAATTTATTAACAATCTTATTCCACGATGTATTGGTGTTGGATCAATTTCTGCCTGAAGGAGAAAAAAAGAAAAGAAAATATATCAACCGACATATATAGTTTGGAACTGATTCACTTATTCCCATATTAAGAAAATTTAACTTCAATTAACTTGTACTTTCTCCGTCTCATATTATCAGTTGTGGTTACTAAAAATAATTATCTCAAACTGTTTGTCATTTTGAAAGTTCAAGACAAAATTGATTATTTTTTTTCTTTTTTACCCGTAGTAATAATTATCATTGAAACTACAAACACCTCAATTATGACTAAATATTAAATGAAGAGAAATTATATCTTAAAACATAAATAAGGGTAAAACAGTCAAAATCTATCATATTTAATATTTTCTCAAGGGACGTGTAAAAAAGAAACATAACAGATAATTTGAGACAGGGAGGGTGTAAACACTAAACAACTTTGCTTTATGATGTAGAAGCGAGCTTTATCATTTCTTAAGTTGGGACTGAAAATAAGACATAATAATCTTTTTTTAAAGTACAAGTTTGTAATACAAACCTGTCCAGCGTTAATAAGAGATAACAACGCCCATGAAGTTTGTACCAAATTTGACTGGTCGCCTTTAATGTTCGTATAAACCTATTGCAAGAAAGATATATTATCAAAATTAAAGGAATTAATTGAGAAACGTTAATTAAAAGAAACAAATCAATACAACTTTCAATTTTCTTTTTGTATCCTGTAATCAATTGCCCTAAGCAGTTGTTTGGACACCTAATAATCTTAGACCTTATATAACTAGAAAGATAGAGATAGGAGCAGATCTACCATGTACTCTACGGTTTCACGTGAACCCAATTATTTTTATCTAGATTCTGCATACGTATTAAGAAATTTAATAAAAACATATAAATATTTGACCGTAAACCCAATTTATTGTATAATATTAATAGCTTGAGATTGTTGTGACTTGTGACAATTCAACAAACAACAACAACATACCCAGTGTAATTGCACAAGTGGGATCTGGGAAGGGTAGTATATACGCATACCTTATCCCTACCTTGTGAAGTGATGTTTGGCATATTTCGATATGTGTTGATGTTACTTTACCCATGTTTTAACCGCTTCTTGATGTTATTTGATCTTTAAAATGCCCAACATGATTTAATTATTGGTTTTATGACTAATTGAGTTGTGTGTGGTGAATTAGGGTGTTTGGAGTGCAAAAATATGAAGAAAAGGTGCTCTAGGTAGAGGAAGAGAGATTGGATGCGTCGCATCCAATCTAGAAAAAGATCAGATTTCGTGCACCCTTAGCAGTGAAGTCGGCCCATAGCATCCGCCTTAGCATCCGCACCTGGG
>AWOL01S0004548.1:51505-83190 GCA_000715115.1 Nicotiana otophora | reverse complement strand
CTCTAATAGGCACAGTAAGGTAAAAGAGTCACATAAAATCAATTATATATATATATATTATTCTTATTGCATGTGAGTTAGCCGTGCAACATATGAGTTGGCGGTGCGGATCCTTATATTATTATTGCACGTGAGTTGGCCGTGCAACACGTGAGTTGGTCGTACGGATCCTTATATTATTATTGCACGTGAGTTGGTTGTGCAGCACGTGAGTGGCCGTGCGAATCCAGATATTTATATTATGGACGTGAGTTGTCCGTGTAGTACGTGAGTTGTCCATGCTTATAGCGCTTGGGTTGTAGGAGCCGCTCATGAGTCATTACACCCCCAGTGAGCACAGTCGACTATAAACTGGGATCGAGCTGCACGCCGCAGCAGGTATTGTATAGCACTGAGTGATTGAGTGTACTGAGTACAGTGAGAAAGAATGCGAGACAATGAGATTGAGTACTCTAAGACTGTGAGTACATGAGTGCAATCTCTGAGATACATTGCATTGACATGCACACATGACATATATGCATAAAGATGTGTTTTCCTCATGTTGTACGGTATCACATTATTCATGATTTTTCATAAATATTGACAGATGGGCATAGTGATGCATTTGCTTTACACTGGTTATCTGGGAAAGAAAATGAGATATTTTATTTACTATTGAAATGATTTTTGGAAGAATTACTGTTCTCAAATTATTCATATTTTTGGCAACTTCGGCAAACGATTTGGGTTTTCACTGATGTATTTGAAAGGAAGAACTATTATTTTTGAAATCATGATTCGACTGAGCATTTTTATCTGTGTGATTCTTTTGGTACTATTTGCTTTATGTTGTTATGGACTGTTGTGGACTAGTGGTTTTGGACCCGACCTTGGTAGAAGCTCGTCACTACTTTCAACCTATGGATAGGTTTGTTACTTAATCTGTACATGGGGTCGGTTGTACTGATACTACACTTCTGCACATTTTATGCAGATGTTGCTTACTGTTGTTGTTGTGCTCGATGGTTGCGGGATCTGAAGATGTACCTGCGTTCCTGTTTTAGCTGCCTCTTGTTCAGGGTAGCCTTAGATTTATAAAAGCTCTGTTTATGTATTATTCAAACAGACTATATATTTATTTTATTTCATCTTTGTACACTCTGCTCTTAGAAGCTCATGATTTGTACTACCAGTTCTTGGGGAGATGTATTGGTTTTATATATTTTCTTTTAATTAATTCCATTGGAATTGGATAGATGGAAATTGGCTTACTTAGGTGCCATCACGACTAGTGGAATTTTGGGTCGTGACAAAGTGGTATCAGAGCTTTAGGTTCATAGGTTCTACATATCATGAGCAAGTGTCTAGTAGAGTCTTGCGGATCGGTATGATGACGTCTATACTTATCTTCGAGAGGCTACAGGGCATTTAGGATATATACTTCCCATTTTTCTTTCCTTATCGTGCGAGATTGATTCAGCTTGAGACATAAATTCCTTGTATTCCTTCCACGTACTCGTATGCGCACATGAGCGCTCATATCAGCTGTGTATCGCCGGCTTGTGATTCCATGAACTAAGTTCGAGATGAGTATTCTATGTTTTGGTGATGGGCCAGTCTGGAGGACTTGAGGCCAGGTTTAGACCGCAACTTAAGCTCGGTAGCTTCGGTTGTAACTTGTACAATTGGACTCATATGTCCGGTGATGACCCGACAGTGAAATTTGTGGCTCGATGAGCGGTGGAATGGCGGTATGATGGGTATGATGTGACTGCGGGATATGTTAAGACGATTTGAACATAACGAGAAGTGTTTCCTTGAAATGTAAAGGGAAGGCCCTTGGGTGCTTGATTTTTGATTTGATGTGACGTATAGTCTCGAGTGTGAATGCTTTAAAAGATCTTTCACGTGTTTAAATTTTGGGACAACTTAAACTCTCATGTCTGGCTAATGAGTTTGGACTCAGAAAGATTAAGTGATTGCATAGTAATTGGGATTGCGAAAGGGTATAACAAGATACCAGTTTGAGGCTAAGCAAGTGGGTTATCCCCTGCGGAGTAATCTACATAGGTGTATTCCTTATGATGTGAGCAGAGAGTTTCTTTTCTGCCAACAGGGTGTATGGGTGGAGATTTGAATTTGAATCTGGCTGAGAAAGTTGACTTGAGCGTCTAGAGAATAAACGCGAGCTTAGTAGATGATTGGAGTATTTTATGGTTGGCGTTGTGTGAGCTTGAGAAAGATTTTTTCGTTGAGCCGACTGCGGTATTATGATAGTAATAGAGTATGGATATTGTGAGTTATCGAGTGTTTAAATTTATGGCTTTGAGGCAAGTGGGGGAGTCTGCTATTGACAATTTGATTTCATGGTTAGGTGTTAAATTTTAATTTTGGTCTGAGGCATACTTGTGAGTTAGCTATGACTTGCAGAAGTTGAGATCGAGGATGACTTAAATAAGGAAATTTCTGGTTAAGGATTATATTGCACGTATGAGTATATGAAATTTGTGGGATGAGTGAGTTTTTTTTGGTGAATGACGTAGTATGCACGGAGTATGAATTTGATATGTGGTGTTAAAGTAGAGTTACTTCTTTAAGTGTTGTGGTGCTAATGGGTCACGTGTCTCTTGGCCCATTTGGGTGATGCAATTTGGATTTGAACAAAGGGGAAGACTCTCGAGAAATTTCCAATAGGTTCGAAGTTTATATATAGCAATTGAGAATTTCTCTGAACTTATGTATGGATAAAAAGCAAATCCGAGATTTGCGTTTGATGGTGCCTGGACTTGCGGATATATGACTATGGATTCTATATTTTCTTTTATAAGGAAGGTAAGAAGAACAATTTCAAATTCACAAAAGGTATTCTCAGAGTGAGTGTTATAGTTGTGGTATTTTTGAAGGTGCTTAAGAAGAATACAGTTACTTATGGGCCGTAAGGCATTGTGGTTCTATGCTAAGGTTTGTAGGGCTTGATTATATGCAAATGGATTCCAAAGTATTCTTGATGGTTTCTACCGGTATGGAGAACGTGTTGTGTATTGTGATTTCCTCCTGGAAAGAAGCAAGAGAAAGGTTTCTAACTAAAATGGTATGTATATTATTGGTGATTCAAAGTTGATAATAAGATTCTTGTGCTTTTCACATGATGGCAGGATAGATGTTATGTGTTGTACGAAAGCTAGATTTTCATGTACAAGGTGGCAGTACAGTCTTGAAGAGAAGGTGACGAATGTTGGACAACATGGACGGTTTCAAATAACTAGATGAACACTATTACTACTTGGTGTTGTATGAGAAAGGGGAGCACTTCAGAAGGCGCATTGTATTTTGACTTACGAATGTATAAATTAGTATTGCGGTACTCACATGGTTGATAGAGTGCTGATATTCAAATTTTGTCAAGTGGTATGGAAGAACTTTCAAAGTATTTCTCGTGGGATGATCGTGTATGAGAGAGGTGTTAGGCATTCAGGCGGTGGAGCTAGAATCAAATATGGTGATTCGCGTGTTCTATGGATTTGGAGATTGGGAGTTCCCAGGAGCAGATTATTTCATGGTTGTAGACTGCGAAGTTGTGGCCTGAGCTAGCCAGATGATAAAATGTGTTATGATTCAGTCATTATGGATTTTTGGAGGAATTTTTATCTATTTCTGGGTAACCTGAGTTGATTTGGCAATCCATTAGTAGGCCCAATTAAGATGTGTATTCTACACCGAGCCGGAATGATTGGCTCCATACTGCTATTGCTGAGGGATCTGTCATTCGGTTGATGTTGAACTTATTCGTGTTCTGAAATGATATGTGAGTTACTCCTTTATGCTACGAGGAGTCGTGATTCATTAGTTATGTGCACAGATGGTGCGGTTCTATTTGAGCCTTATAGCGGAATTTGAGCGTGATGAGTATTTGGGTATTACATGGGTGATAGCGTAATGGTTATGTCCTTTCAGGATTTATGTGGCATTTTTGCCATTTGCCTCTCCATCGTTATTAATTTAGAGCAGGGTGGCTTGGGGTATATAATATGAACCTTGTGTTAGAATCGGGTGATGGTTCTATGGTGTATGATGAATTTTCAACATTTCGTTATGGCGGTACTTGTTAATCTGGCAGGGCAGTTCTCTCATTTGAGTCATTTTCTATGATTGGGTACATTTGAATTGTTGCTTATTGGTGCACGGATTGCACGGGTTGTGGCTATGAGTTATATTGGTGTGTATGTCTGTGGAACAGTTATGTTTAGTAATATAAGGTCATTGGACCTGGAATTGGTACTATCAGGTTTAATTTCGGTATATTTGGGAGCATAATATTGAAAGTCGGCTCAAAAAGCGATTACGGTTCTGGTTGGGGTGAAAGAGCTCTGTGACTTGTTGATCTGGTAAGTGATCATGAAATTTCGCGTGTTTTTTTTATTATCAATAGTGGTTATGGTTATGGTTATGACTTGATACAACTTGTTCAAACTCATACATGGTGTAATGTAAGATTCGTGTCTTGAAAGAAATTCTAAAGGTTAGAAATTAAATTCCAAGATTTATGGGCTAAAGTTAAATCAATGGTTTTAGTTTTATTGTGTTGTCAAGATCATATGGAATAGGGTGACGTGGGCTCACCCCCGGGTACGTGTGTGGTAAGATGGAACAATGATTTGATGGCTTGGAAACAACTCTTGGCACGTTCGAGGACGAACATACATTTAAGTGGGGGAGAATGTAATGACCCGACCAGTCGTTTTGAGTATTACAACCCCGTTTTCCCATTTACTGCTCAAATTGGGATTTACAGGTGTTGTGTGACTTGCCGGGGTAATTAATTTGGGTCCGGTGAGGTTTTGAAATGAATTGGAACACTTAGTTTCTAGATTTAAAGCTTAAGTTAAAATAGTGACCGGATGTCGATTTATGTATAAACGACCTCGAAATTTAATTTTGATGATTTCAATAGCTCCATATGGTGATTTTGGACTTAGGAACGTGTCCGGAAAATTATTTGGAGGTCCGTAGTGGAGTTAGGCTTGAAATGCCGAAAGTTAAATTTTTGGAAAGTATGACCGGGGGATTGACTTTTTGATATCGAGGTCGCAATCCAGTTCTGAAAATTTTCATAGCTCCGTTATGTCGTTTATGACTGGTGTGCAAAATTTGAGGTCAATCGGACATGATTTGATAGGTTCTGGCGTCGTTTGTAGAAATTGGAAGTTTCAAAGTTCATTAGGCTTGAATTGAGGTGCAATTCATAATTTTAGCGTTGTTTGAGGTGATTTGAGGGCTCGACTAAGTTCGTATGATATTTTAGGACTTGTCGGTATATATGGTTGAGGTCCCGGGGGGCTCGGGTGTGTTCCGGGGGGTTAACGGATCATTTGTGGCCTTGGTGGGATTTCTGATATCTGTTGCTGCATTTTTCGGATTTTCTCTTTCGTGTTCGCGAGTGGGCCCTCACGTTCGCGAAGAGGAATTTAAGGCAGGCAGGATTTACTCTTCGCGTTCGCAATTCGGTCTCGCGTTCGCGATAGGGTCTCGCGTTCGCGAAGAAGAACTGGGTTGTGCATCGCGTTCGCGAAGGGAAAAATAGTGGGCATGGGTTTTTGCCTTCGCGTTCGCGAAGAAGAGAGGCCTGGACAGAAATTTTAAGTTCAGAAAATGGGACTTCGTCCAATTTTTCATTTTTAATGATTTGGAGCTCGGATTGAGGCGATATTTGGGCGATTTTCAGAGGAAATAACGGGGTAAGTGTTCTTAACTCATTATTGGTTAAATTACCTGAATCCATGGTTGTTTTTATCATTTAATTGGTTAATTGAGTTGGAAAAGTTTGAAAACCCTCTTGGTTTAAATTGAAGATTTGAGGGTCGAGTTGTGGCCGGATTTTAGTAATTTTGGTATGGTTGGACTCGTGGTTGAATGGGAGTTCGAATTTTGTAATTTTTATCGGATTGCGAGACGTGGGCCCCATGAGTAATTTTTGGGGGGTAATTTCGGATTTTTGGAAAATATTAGTATTTTGATATGGAATTAATTCCTATAATTTTTGTGGACTGAATCAGATTATTGTGACTAGATTCGAGCCGTTTGAAAGTTGATACGCGTAGAATAGAATTTCTGGAGCATTGCTTAGCTTGCTCGACATTGGATTTGACCTGTTCGAGGTAAGTAACTCTTTTAATCTTGGAGTTGAGGGTATGAACCCTGATTATATGTATTTCGTAAATTGTCAGGAGGTGACGCACATGCTAGGTGACGAGCGTGTGGGCGTGCACTATAGAAATTGTGACATAATTATTTCTGTGAAATTTTGTAGTTAAATGATCTTGGCATTTTTCATGCGATTTTATGAGCAAAAGAAATTGAGCTGAAAAGCATATTAAAAATCATGTTGAGGCTATGTGCCAGTATTATTGGTATCCACATAGGTCATATTGTTGTGAAATATTTATTTTAAATTGAAAATTCATATTCAGTCATATTCATTTCATTGCATATCATATCTCAGTCTCCCTTGTTATTTATTGATACATCATATCATCATTTTGGGCTATTCTCATGACATTGTGAGCCCATGAAAGAGAGACTGGAGAGATTGATGACTGAGGGAGGCCGAGGGCCTGATTGTGAGGATATTTGTGGGATCGGGCTGCACGCCGCAACAGACCATATTGGCTATATATATATATATATATATATATATATATATTATGGCACGTGAGTTGTCCGTGCTTATAGCGCTTGGGCTGTAGGAGCCCCTCATGAGTCTGTACACCCCCAGTGAGCGCAGTCGACTATAAATAGGGATCGGGCTGCACGCCGCAGCAGGTATTACATAGCGCTGAGTGATTGAGTGTGCTGAGCACAGTGAGAGAGAATGCGAGACAATGAGATTGAGTACTCTGAGACTGTGAGTACATGAGTGCAATCTCTGAGATACATTGCATTGACATGCACACGTTACATATATGCATAGAGATGTATTTTCCTCATGCTGTACGGTATCACATTATTCATGATTTTTCACACATGTTGACAGATGGGCATAGTGATGCATTTATTTTACACTGGTTATTTGGGAAAGAAAATGAGATATTTTATTTACTATTGAAATAATTTTTGGAAGAATTATTGTTATCAAATTATTCATATTTTTGGCAACTTCGGCAAACGATTTGGGTTTTCACTGATGTATTAAAAAGAAAGAACTATTATTTTTAAAATCATGATTCGGCTGAGCATTTTTATCTTTGTGCTTCTTCTAGTACTATTTGCTTTATGTTGTTATGGATTGTTGTGGACTAGTGGTTTTGGATCCGACCTTGGTAGAAGCTCGTCACTACTTTCAACCTACGGCTAGGTTTGTTACTTACTCAGTACATGAGGTCGGTTGTATTGATACTATACTTCTGCATATTTCGTGCAGATGTTGGCTACTGTTGTTGCTGTGCTCGATGGTTGCGGGATCTGAAGATGTACCTGCGTTCCTGTTGTAGCTGCCTCTTGTTCAGGGTAGCCTTAGATTTATAAAAGCTTTGTTTATGTATTATTCAAACAGACTATGTATTTATTTTATTTCCGCTTTGTACACTCTATTCTTAGAAGCTCATGATTTGTACTACCAGTTCTTGGGAGATGTATTGGATTTAGATATTTTCTTTTAATTAATTTCATTAAAATTGGATAGATGGAAATTGGCTTACCTAACGGATTAGGTTAGGTGCCATCACGACTAGTGGGATTTTGGGTCGTGACAAATATCCTTTTAAATTTGTGTGAAAATAAATTTTAGTATGTTTATGTTTTGCAAATATAATAAATAAAGATCAAGGACAAATATCATAAATATTGGACTATATTTACCGCAATATGTTTTCTTGCACGAACAACTGTTTGTTGCACTTTCAAGAGGGAAATCAAGATCGACAACAAGAGTTATGGTTAAGGCAGAGCAACCAAAGTATTAGGAGGAAACATACACAAAAAAGTATTATCCACAAAAAAGGGTTCGTTAAGATACCATCACATTAAATACTTTTAAACTATAATACATAATTATCTAACTCACATGACAAAATTGATCATTTTGTCTAAGTTTTGATGATGTCCTTTTATTTTAAATTCATGTATTATGCTAATGTAATAATATTTTTTGGTATTTAGATGATTGTTGTATTATTATACATAAAATTTTTTATTAATTAAATTTTATTGTTCGTTCATATAAATAAATGTTTAAATCATCACGTGCCATTATTAACGTGCAACGCACGTTTATAGATACTAGTAGTTTTAAAAATATGCACACAATCTTTTCCATTAAATAAAATTTCTATCTTGCATAAGATATATAAGATTTGAAGATTTGAACATGATATCTTTTTTATTAGACAAATTCCAAAAAATATTTAGATAGAAAATTTAAATGTTAAGCTCTTAGATTGTCTTCAATGGAAAGCTATTTGATACCTTTTTGCAGAAAATTTCGATGCAAATCTTCGCCAATTTAAGCGTTATATCGCTAGTAAGAGAATGAATCTACAAAACAAGCTGCAATTACAAAGTCCTTCTATTAATCTTAAAAGAATTTATTTTTCCAGGTAGCTTTAAAATATCTTCCTTAAAGTTTAAATCTTTATACGTTTAATTATGAAATTATTAATATATTGTATTAGTTTTCTTCAATATTTAACTAGTGAAATATGCATATCTTTTGAGATTTTAAATTTGAATAATTTTCTTGTCTTTTATATATAATGTTAAAAAAGGAAAATAATTAATTTTTGGATTATTTTATCTATAACAACCAAAAAAGAATTAAACGCCAAATGTTGTTATAGGTGTATAATATCCATTCACTATAAAAATAAAAAATATCGGAACAAACGAGTCTGTTATAGAAAGGGTTGACTATACATTTTCTCCTTTAGTTTTGTTTTTATTTGGCCTTTTTAGGCCACTCTTTAGATTCTTTTCCCGGTAGTCCCGGGGCTAAATTTCTCCTTCAAAAGTAATTGAATGAAATTCTAATTTTGTAAACAAATCTATCCTATATAGACTAACATGCACAAAATCTGAGTAGTGGCCTCATGGATGGCCATATGTTCAAATGGCACCTTAAAATCGTTGGAAGTGTTTAGAAATAAATGTAATAGATATGGGATAGATTGATCAACTTTCATGTTTTCACCTTTTTAAAATTGATTTTGTAGTAAGGTTTTCGCATCACCCTTGAACTTTTGTGTTATTGGCGGGAAAGCACCAATGTAGCAACTCAAGAAAGGTACATCAGCACTCTTAATCATTTAAATAGTTGGTATCTTTCCACCTCATTAGATGTAAAGTAGTTGGTATCTTTACATATGAGCGTTATAATAAAAATTTAATTGTAATAATTCAATCCAAAGCCCTAAAAAAAGATACACATCGATAACGTAAGATTTAGGAGTATTATACAACACATTCTATAATGGTTCTTGATGTAGTCCGGGGAATCTTAATCATAAATCCTTCTTGTTTAATTTTGTTTCATTTAAACATTTTCTCAGCAGATGATTTTTTTTGGCAGTGGAACAATAACATTTGAGTCAGTAAGGAGTCTACTACTGTATCTATGGAGTTGTATGAAAGCTCCATTGAAGAAGATAAAGTTTTTAATTTCTTGTAAAAACTCTATTCATTATCGTATAATTTGGCTGAAACATAGCTCTGCACAATTCAAACTTAATTTTTTCAAATTTCGCAAAATATAACCAAAAAGAAAGAATATACTCTTTGATATAATGTTATGGTCTACTGCACGATATGAGACTTGAGTTTCACATCAAAATTATAATATGTTGATGTAGGGTTTATTTTGCCTTGGGCTCTCCCACCTCAATAGCTAGATTTTTGAGGTGGTTTGCTTTGGGTTGTATCAATGGTATCAGAGCCACCCACCTCTCTCAGTGCCCATCGTTTCATGGATAGTGACGCTGATACAACAATATTTGCCGGAGGCTAGAAATGTTAAGCACACAACTATCGAGGATGGTCCATTGCAGGATTTATTACAGTACCGATGCTATTGAGGACCACTGATACATTGCGTAGATAGTGAAATGAGAGATCCCAAGGCTACATATATCTTACATTAATATATCACAATACCAATGTGAGATTCCAGAATACAATGGACCATAACAGAATATAATTTGGTTCAGAAATATACTTTTTGCTTTTTGAATTAAAAACAGTTTAACAAATTCTATAAAACAATAACCAGAAAGAAAGAAGAATATCTATGCTTGGATAGCCTTCTTTGAGAATATGAATATAAATCCTTCTTGATCATATTTATTATAATATTCTTCCTCCCCAATGTTTAGTACTAATTTCAAGAACTATCTAGATATTCATTAGATTTTGTCACATAACTCCTTTAAACGGACAAAATGCCAATAGGTACAAAACTTAAAGGACATGAAAAAGAAAAAAAAGAGAGAGATATGTGCATGATCAGTTTAAATGGCCCCACGATCTAATTTGTCACGATCCAAAATTATACATGTCGTGATGGCGCCTATCACAATATTAGGCAAACCGACAACTCACAAATAACTATGCATCTTTAATTTAAAATATACTGAAATAAGCGAAAATAGTAAAAATCTCATAATTAACTAATAAGAAAATACCCTGACTCAATACAAAATCTCCCAAAATCCTGGTGTTACTTAGTATATGAGCATCTAAATGACAACATATTCTGACTGCCAAACACTATCTAGAAAGATAGGATAGTACAAATAAATTAAAAAGAAGGAGAGTCAAGGTCTACGGACGCGTACAGGTGTACCTTGAAGTCTCCAAGTACGAACTCAATTCACTGATGCCTGGACTGGTAGGAGGTACGTGGATCTACATAAGAGATGTGCAGAAGCGTAGTATGAGTACACCACAACAGTACCCAGTAAGTGCCAAGCCTAACCTCGGTAGAGTAGTAACGAGGTCAGGTCAAGGCCCTACTGAAATAAATAAAAGACATAACGAATAATTTAACAGTGTAATAATAATAACAATTGAACTGAAACAAGTGAGGACTATAACATATTAACTACACAGAATCAAGACAAATAATGCACCACGGAAGAAAATAAGAAATGTTAAGTCAAGGAAACAAAACAACCAAACACAAGTGAGGTAATAGACAAGTCCCAACAAGAGTTACTACCGAGGTACCGTCTCGTAGTCTCAAATCACAAAAATAATCCACAATCTTTCCTATATCACTGCGGGAGCCTTGCATTTAGTTTTGAAAATTATTTTTCCCAAAATAACATCCCATGTTTTAGCCCACTTTATCACACAGCGTGACTTCTAGTAGTTCCCCTACTAGCCACGCATATCAAGCCCACCTTATCTCACAGCATGCATTTCAACCCCAAAACCTTATACCAGCGCATGCGTATCAATATCACAATGTATCACAAATCGCACCTCAAGTGCCCATTATCACAACTTGCCAAGAAACCAACAACAATAGTATTTTCACAATAAGTAGCCCGTGGCTAAATCACAATATGCACAAGAGTAACAACAATGACATCCAGAAGTGAATAACTCGACAAGAATAGTATCTCACAACTTAACACTTTTCCTCAATGTGAATCACGGCCTTTATAACTCAATGCCTCTTTCAACAACAAGATATTACAACAATAACAACTTCAAGTAAAGAATTCACCGGTTACATAATGAATATGGAATAAAGGAAACAAGAAAATCAACTAAATATGTAGAGAAATTAACAACTAAGAGATAAGACACATAGAGCATGTGAAAATATACGAATAATGATGAAGATAACACGCTAAGATAACTCAATTAAGGCATGAAAAGAATCTACATAGCTAAAGCCGGTAAATTTCCATAGTTAGTCCGTGTACACACTCGTCACCTTGCATACACGGCTTCCACACATCACATTTATTACGAAACAACACCAATCCTAAGGGGTAACTCCCAACACAAAGTTAGGCAAGACACTGTCACGATTCGAAATGTTCCACCGACGGGACCGTGATGGCGCCTAACATTTCACTTGCCAGGCAAGCCAACGTTAAAGAATCATTAAACCAATTCCTTATTTCCATTCGGTAAATAACAATAATTAGCTAAAATAAAATATAACAAGTTTGGAATATCATAAAACCGTGTTAATTACTACCACCCGGATCTGGAGTCACAATTCACGAGCATTCTAGAATTTACTACAAGTAATAGTCTGAAAGAAATATAACAGTCTGAATGAAAGAAAATAGTAGGACATAAAAAAAAAGAAAAAAGACGGGGACTTCAAGGTCTGTGAACACCGACAGATCTACCTTGAGTCTCAGGACAGCGGACCAATAGCAAATCTCGATCAACCTGAACCAGTATCAAAATCTACACAGAAAGTGCAGAGTACAACATCAGTACAACTGACTCCATGTATTGGTATGTGTCAAGCCTAACCTCGACGAAGTAGTGACGAGGCTGAGGCAAGGCACCGACAATCAACTTGTATAATTTAATAGTGTATATGCAAATAACAAGAATAAAGAACTAGACAAGAAATGTTGGGAGGGGAAACATATTGAGGGGAATACAAGATAAAGAACTACAACAAAATGATCACCGGGGCAGTCCATATACCACGAATCAACAGGAATAGTGAATACAGTAAAGAAAAATGTACGGCATCACCCTTCGTGCTTTTACTCTCAATCTCACCATAAAATTAATAGAAACGGCACGACATCACACTTCGTGCTTTTACTCTCATATCATGGCACAACATCACCCTTCGTGCATTAACACTCACAATATGGCACGACATCACCCTTCGTGCTTTTACACTCACAATATGGCACGACATCACCCTTTGTGCATTAACACTCACAATATGGCACAGAATCACCCTTCGTGCATTAACATTCACAATATGGCACGGCATCACCCTTCATGTATTAACACTCTTCCTTACCATAATGCAATGCATAAATAACAACAGGGAGATAGAATAACAAGTACAAACCTTACTTAAACATTTGGTTCCATAATATCAATCTCAACTTGAAATAAAAACTCAATTATCACCAGAAAATCCCGTAAACATGATAAGAAAGATAATTTGAACAACACTAGTATAACACGTAACAATTTGGCATAGGAATGAAACAATATCAGAAAAATAGAGAAACATGGAAAAACAGGTAAATTGGCGGCACATAGGTACTCGTCACCTCACATATACGCCGCTCACATGAAATTTACTTAGCAAATAATCTAAGGTTCCTAATTCCCTCAAGTCAGGGTTAGACACAACACTTACCTCGCTCCGAAGGCCACTTAATTCTCAATCAAAGCTTTTCCTTTGGAATTCACTTCCAAACCACTCGTATCTATTCAAAAATGACTTAATAATATCAAATATTGCTAAAGGAATCAATTATATTACATAAATTAAAATTTTCCATTTTTTCTTCCAAAAAGTCGAAAAATCGGCCCCGGACCCACTTGGTCAAAACCCGAGGTTCTGACCAAAATCCTTTTACCCATTCACCCCTGAGCCTGAATATATAATTAGTTTTGAAATCCGACCTCAAATTGAGGTCTAAATCCCCAAATTTCCGAAATCCCTAGTTTCAACCCATAGCCCCTAATTCTACGATGAAAACCTTAGATTTTTAGTTGAAATCTTGTAAAATATAGTGAAAGATTGAAAGAAACCAGTTTAGAATCACTTACCTATGATTTGGGGAAGAGATGGTCTTTGGAAAATCACCTCTTGTGTTTTAGGTCTTGAAAATTTGGGAAATGAATGAAAATTCCTGTCCAAAAGTCATTTTGTTCAGCTGCAGACGTCGCATTTGCGACCTGAGCTTCGCAAATGCGAAGCTCGCAATTGCGAAGGGGCTATCGCAATTGCGAAGCCTTCACAATCCTGATGCCCTTCGCAAATGTGAGGAAAGTGTCGTAATTGCGATCACTGACCTCGCAAATGCGGACAAAAGATCAAATTTGCGATCCATACGCCTCCCAAACTCCCTTCGCAAATGCGAAGAAAACTTCGCAAATGCAAACACAAGCTGGCACAGCTTCTCTACGCATTTGCGATGAAAACTTTGCAAATGCGACCTCAACAGTGATCGCAAATGCCAACCTTGACCTCGCTTTTGCGAGGTCTGAGGCCTGCAACACAGCTGAAGCACACCAATTATTCTTCTAAGTCCAAATCACTCCGTAGCCTATTCGAAAATTGCCCGAGCCCTCGGGGCTCCAAACCAAACATGCACGCAAGTCTAAAAACATCATACGAACTTGCTCACGTGATCAAATCGCCAAAATAATATCTAGAACTACGAATTTAGGACCAAATCAAATGAAATTCTCAAGAACACTTTAAAACTTCTAATTTTCTCAACTGGATGTCCGAATCACGTCAAATCAACTCCGTTTCTCATCAAATTCCATAGATAAGTCTTAAATATCATAATAAGACTGTACCGAGCTCCAGAACTAAAATATGGACCCGATACTAACAATGCCAAATATCAATCAATTCTTAAAAATAAATAATTTCTAAACTTTTAATTTTCATCAAAAATTCATATCTTGAGATAGGGACCTCCGAATTTGATTCTGGGCATACGCTCAGGTCCCATAATTTGATACGGACCTACCGGAATCGTCAAAGCACGGATCCGGGCCCGTTTACCAAAAATGTTGATCGAAATCAATTAAAATCAACTTTTAGGGCAAACATTCTTATTTTTATTAGTTTTCAACATAAAAGCTTTTCGAAAACCTGCTCGGACTGCGTACACAAATCGAGGAGGGTAAAAATTAGATTCTTAGGTCTTCAGAGCGCATATTCGAGTTCTAAAATATAAGATAACCTTTTGGGTCATCACAGATACTTACCTCAAAACACGCTAACTCAATCCACTAGTATGCCTTTCCCTCGATTATCCAACTCCAAACGGCTCGAATCTAGCCAAGAAAACTTCATACTATAAATATAAACTATAGAAAACTATTTCGAACAATAAAATTATGATTTTTACAAAGAAATAAAAAGTCAACTCAAATAGTCAATCTGGGCCCGCGTCTTGGAAGCCAACCAAAATTACAAAATCCGAACACCCATTTGATAACGAGTCCAACCATATAAGAGTTACTCAAATCCGACCTCATATCGCCTTTCAAATCCCCAAATCTTAGCCTAAGAAGTTTTCACAATGTTTCCTCAAAATTTCAACTCAAATCACTAATTAAATGATGAAATTAACAATAGATTCGTGTCATTTAACCAAAACTGAGTTAGAATTTCTTACCCCCAATGTTTTCCTTGAAACTCTCTCAAAATATCACCACAAACTGAGCTCTCTAGGTCCACAAAATGATTATGAAACTCAAACCCTCGAAGACCCCTTTTCTGCCTAGCGATCCTCGCTTATGCGGGCCTGGGGTCACACCTGCGAAAATTGCATAGCATGTACGGTTCCAAACTAACTTAGAAGATTCCGCTTTTGCAGCCAAATCGCGCACCTACATGTCCGCTCCAGCGGAGAATATGCGCTTCTGCGCTCTCGCGCCTACAGAAGGGTTCCGCTTCTGTGACCCTAGGCTTGGCCAGCCGTTTCTGCTTCTGCGCTTCCTCACTCGCTATTGTGAGTCCGCAACTGGGCATGCCAAAATTCTCTTCTGCGGCTCAAGAGTCACTCCTGTGGCACCACACCTGCGACCCAAAATGCGCAGGTGCGATTGCACCAGACATAGTAACCTTCAGCAATCACACAAGGTCCAAACTTGTTCCAGATTCAATATGAGTCACACCCGGGGCCCCCGAGACCCCGTTCAAATATACCAACAAGTTCCAAAATATATATTGGACCTATTAGAGGCCAAAAATCACATCAAACAACATCGATTCTACGAATCGCAACCCAAATTCAAGCCTATGAAACTATGAACTTCTGAATTCCAAAACTAATGCCGATTTTGATTCCAACTTTCAGAATCGGAATCCGACCCCGATATTAATAAAGTCTACTCCCGGTCAAAGTTTTCAACCTTCCAAATCTTCAACTTCCTAAATTTCCCCAATTCAAGCCGAAACGACCTACGGACCTCCAAATCAATATCCGGACACGCTCGTAAATCCAAAATCACCATACTAAGTTATTGGAACCGTCAAAACTCTATTCCGGATTCGTCTATAGAAAATTCAAACTATGGTTAACCCTTTCAACTTAGGGACTATATGTCCCATTTCACTTCGAAACTCACCCAAAACCAAAAGCAAACACATCTGGCAGGTCACGTAACCATAATACAACATCGAGCAGGCAATAAATAGAGGATCGATGCTAAAATACTCAAAATGATCGGTCGGATCGTTACAGCCTCTGACAACATGTGTTGAAGTCCCTCACTCTATTGGTATCCTTAAAGAATCATTTGGAGAAAGTTGATTTGACTGGTTGTTGCTGGAAAATCAGAGGTAGAAGCTCAAGATGCATTCAATAGACCAACTTGGAAGAATTATCTAATGTCTAATAGGATTTTGAAAGAGTTGTTCGTGAGTTAGTTCCTTCCATTAAGATTCTTAAGGTTCTCCATTTTATAATAATAATATGAGTAGTTGTAAAGTGTCTATGACTATTACTGAAATTGTGAAGCGCATCAGTTTTAGGAAATTTCATATGCTCTTCTACAGTTCTACAAGGGACTGGGAAGGCTTTTAAAGAGGGCGTGTCTTGTATGAACCACTTGGGAGTTGGGGTATGCTGTTAATTTACAAATTCTCTTTTGTCTATTCACTTCTTGAACTCAAGAAGAGTGCACGATTTCTTCGGGCTATGCAAAAGAGTGATTGAAGATTTACAAAGTTAAATACGAATCAATCAATGATGAAGGAAATTATAGACTCAGTCTTGACAAATTAAGATCCTTGCAAATTCATAAGACGGACTGGAAGATCCGGACATGGGGAAGGATTGGAAAACAGAGTTGATTCAATTAAGAAAATAATATTTTACTGAGACTTCAAAAGATGGGGCCATAACTTTACTTGGTTTCCCAGAAGATGTAACGAGAACAGTAAGAATTACCGAAAAAGTGTAAAGTCTTCTTGCCATGCCACCGCACTGGTTAGCCAGAGATATCGAAACTATATTTTCTTTAGATCTTAAATCTGTTATTAGGTCTCAACATACTCCACAACATCCTCGCTGAGTCTCTTTCTCTGGAAAAAGGTTTGTTTCCTGAAGCATACATGGTGTCGCTAACTCAGATGAGTAGGCCGAAGCTTGTTTTGTGTTTTGGTTGTGTTTATAGCATCTTACATGAGATGCACGATACGTGTTGTTAAATTTAACTGAGATTTTCATGTGTTGTTAAATCCAACCCCTGTACATTAAGGACCATTTTGATCATTTTCGGATTTAAAGCGTGTATGTAAAAGCACAAACATACAAATACACTTTTTTGAGCTAAAAGCTCCTAAAAACAAGACTTCCAGAAAACAAGACACCGTACACTTCTGATATTACAAGTAGATCATCAGTCACCGAGCGCGCGCCCTTTGTTATTTAACCAGAGATGTCAATGGCCTTCACCTCAGGTTTATTTTCCTCTATTTTTGGGATAGTCACAGTGAGCACCCCATTCTCCATAGTTTCTTTAATATCTTCCATTTTTGGTATTCTCCGGTAGCCTAAACCTCCTAAGGAACTTGCCGCTTCTCCTCTCCATGCGGTGCCATTTATCGTTCTTCTCCTCTTGCTCTCTGTTTCTCTCACCACTAATTTGTAGAACTCTTCCTTCTTCTACCTCCACCTTCACCTCCTCTTTCTTAATTCTAGGAAGATCCACCTTAAAGACATGGTATTATGTGGTCTCTTTCCAATCAATCCGAGTGCTCGCGAAAGCAGCGGTTTCACGAGCAGAGGTTGGAACGTTGACGACTGTGCCAGAGAAAGGGAAGCCCTCGAAAGGATCCCACCAAAGTGTTAGGGATATATTAGATATGCCCTAGATCCAATCTCATGTTTGATGATTTGAACATTTTTTTGTGAATGTTATTTGATATAAAAATATATGGCTTTTGATATTCGTTTATCATAGTTATTATTAATTACTTGATTAATTTAATAAGGTCCTTGATTAAATTTTGAGACTTGTCATCATGATGGAGATCATGATAATGAGAGTAGAGTCTCTTACAATTTAATCTAAATTTTGTTCTTGATCGTAGGATTATTAATTTGGACATTAGTAATCCAGTTAGATCAATATTTATGTGAACATCTTTATGGGATAAAGATTAGTTGATCTCATTAACGAAATAACATAAATAGATGATGCATATAGAGATATGATCATTGAACCGATTTATTGGATAATTTCTAATGGTTAGAATTACCATAAACTGTCAATAGGATATATTCTTTAAGAATGTGATGTAAGAGTTTCCTTTGACCATATATCATCATAGTAATTGACAAGTTATTTATTGTGCTTTGATACTAGACACCTATGGCCCTAGAGCGATAGTTGAAAGGATATTGGGTACGATTAAATACTTGAAGAATTAGTGATTGATCAAGATGGAATCTGTCAACTCTTGGTAATGAGTTTAAGCTCCATGTTGTCATAAATTATAACCGACCAAATTAAGACCTTGATCAGGGCGATTGAATGAAAGAAGAAAAGAGTTTCTTAGGTCATTCAATGGTCAATTATTTTTGACATGAACACATAGTCGGTCGCCTATTAGGATTTGAAAGTTGAACCATATTCTAGGGTGACCTAGAGCTATAAGGAAGGAAGGAATTAATGCATTATTCTTCTACAGGTTCTTGAGAGTAAATTGTATACTTCATCCTATTCGGCCATTAAGGAGTGTTGCTAGACGCCACCCTTGATTAGTATATTGATGTGATCAATTTATTACCGGTTTAGTATTGATCCTATGTGGTCGCACACTAACGAGTGTTCTGATCTTTGCTAAAGGATTAATTACTTCATAATTTGATAATTAAATTAAAGAATTTAATTAGTCAAATAAATTTAGTTATTAGTCCAAATGAAATATTATCATATTTTGTAACGACCCGACTGGTCGTTTTGAATATTTACACTTCGTTCGGTTATTTGAGGGCATGAGTAGCTCCGTATGATGTACTTTCACTTGTGTAAATCGTCAGTTTTAGGTTGCAGGTATTTCAAAATCGAATTGGAAGAAAGAATTTCATTGTTGAAGCTTTAAATTAGGAGAGTTGACCACAGTTTGACTCTTTAGCATTTGACCTCGGATTGGAATTCTGATGGTTCCATTAGCTTCATTAGGTGATGTTGGACTTAGGAGCGCAACTGGAATGTAATTTGGAGGCTCACTGTATAATTAGGCTTGAATTGGCGAAAGTTGAAAATTCGGCGATTTCGGTCGGCAGTGGAAAAATTGATATCGGGGTAGGAATGGAATTCCAGAAGTTGGAATAGGTTCGTAGTGTCTTTTATGACATGTGTGAAAAATTTGAGGTCATTCGGACGTGGTTTGGTTGGTTTCGGCATCGGTTGCCGAATTTGGAAATTTAAAAGTTCTTAGGCTTGAATCAGAGGGTAATTTGGTGTTTGGATGTTGTTTTGAGTGATTCAAAGGTTCGACTAAGTTTGTATGTTGATATATGACTTGTTGGTATTTTTGGTTTAGGTCCTGAGGGCCTCGGGGTGATTCCGGGTGGTTAACGAATTTGTCAAAGTTGGAAAATGCAACTGAAGCTGCTACAACTATTTACGCACCTGCGGAAGGAGGAGTCGCAGGTGCGAGGTTGCTGGTGCATTTGGGGAAGACGAAGATGCGGAAATGGAAGGCCAAGGTTGGGAATTTAGGTGTGAAGAATTGGCCGCATCTGCGAGCCCGCAGTTGCGAGGCCTTGAGCGCAGATGCGGAAAGGAAGAGTTGGGCCGGTCCCCGCAGAAGAGGAAGTGTTACGCAGGTGCGTGCCCGCATGTGCGAAACCTGGGGTCGCAGGTGCGAAATTGAGGGATTAGGTGGTTCTCGCAGGTGTGAGGATTCAACCGCAGGTGTGGTTTCGCAGGAGCGGACATATGGCCGCAGGTGCGACTGTGCTGGGCAGAAAGCCCTAGCTCGTGTGTTTTTATCTTCATTTTCCATTTTTGGATTTGAGAAACTCGGGAGAGAGGCAATATTTCGAAGGTTTTCAAGGAGCAACGTTAGGGTAAGTGATTCTAACCCATAATGGTATATAGTTCGTGAATCTATGGCTTTATTCATCATTAATTAGTAGAAATTTGGAGTGAAAGTAGGGGGTTAGGGCTTGGAATTCGTAAGAGTTTAATATAAGGATTTGAGGGACCAAACGATGTTGGATTTTGATGAATTTAGTATGGTTAGACTCGTGAGTGAATGAACTTTTTAGTTATGTAAATTTGGTCGGATTTCGAGACGTGGGCCCGGGGGCCGGGTTTGAGCCAATTTCGGGTTTTGGTCTAATTTGATAATTTTTCTTGTGGAATTCATTCCATTAGTATATATTGATGGTATTGTACTGATTGTAAATAAATTTGGAGCATTTGGAGGCCGAGTCCAGAGGCAAGAGCATTGCGGGGTATAGATTTGAACGGTTTGAGGTAAGTAACGATTGTAAATCTAGTCCTGGGTGTATGAAATGCCAGATTTTTGTATCATTCAACTATTTTGAGGTGACGCACATGCTAGGTGACAGGCGTGTGGGCATGCACTATTGGAGATTCTGACTTGGTCCATCCCGTCGCATATTTTGTGTAAATTATATGATACTTATATGTTTTAGAAAGAGTTTCTGTAAATTGGGCTGAATGTCATGTTTGGGCCTTGTGCTAGTACTGTTTGGAAACTTAGGGGCCTTTTCTTACTATCCTATCACTATTTTTTATTGAAAATCTATACTCAGCCATGATTATACCTGTTTACTGCATAACTCAGTTTTATTACTCGATTTTGATGCATATAAATGTTGTTTTGGGCTGAGCACCCTGTTTTTACTGAAATGCCCGAGTGGCTTGAGAGGTTTATGACTGAGTGAGGCCGAGGGCCTGATTTGTGAGGATATTTATGGGATCAGGATGCACGCCGCAACATGTTGCATATTTATGGGATCGGGCTGCACGCCGCAGCATGTTTGATATAGGCCGAGGGCCTGAGTGTTTATGCCATTATTTGGCTTGATATAGCGCTTGGGTTGAAGGAGCCCCTCCGGAGTCTGTACACGCTCCCAGTGAGAGCAGGTACCTACTGAGTGCGAGTGCCGAGTGCTGAGTGACTGGGAGGCATGAGTGATTGTGAGGTATACCCGAGTGGCAAAGAGTGATTGTGAAGTATGCCCAAGTGGCACGAGTGAGTGTGAGGTTTGCCNGTGACTATGAGGTTTGCCCGAGGGGCTGTTTATGATTTCATCATTTTTCTCACATTTGCATTTTTCCTCTGTTGAAAACTGTTGAAAAATATCTTTAAATAATTTTACTGGAACTGTGTTTAGACGAGATATTTTGATTCAAATCCTGATTTTAAAAGTATGCAATATTCTATTGAGATTTTCCTGATATGAACGTTATATGCTTGATTGCTCGTCACCACTGCTCAGTCTTTATTTATTGTTGTTACTTACTGAGTTGGCGTACTCACGTTACTCCTTGCACCTTGTGTGCAGATCAGTGTATCTGGACACGGTAGCGGTTGTTGATTATTCTGGTTGCATATTTTTCCTCGGAGATAGCAAGGTAGCTGCTTGGCGATCGCAGTCCCTTCTCTTCTCCCTCTTATCTTCCTTTAGTTGTATTTAGCTATTTTCTAGGCTGAGTTAGCCTTGGTATTGTTAGACAGATTGTAGTAGATGCTCATGACTAGTGCCACCCTGATGTCAGGCTTTTCCTTTCGCACTTGTATTTTGGTTTGAACTCCCTTACGAAGGTTTTTATGTTAAATAACATTGAAATTATCTTCGAAATGAAAATATCTATTTGCTATGGAAATGAGTCAGCTTGCCTAGTTCCAAGATAGGCTCCATTACGACAGGGGCTAGTTTGGGTCGTGACAGATTGGTATCAGAGCCTACGTTACATAGGTCTCACGAATCATGTGCGGGTTTAGCAGAGTCTTACGGATCGGTACAGAGACGTCTTTACTTATCTTCGAGAGGCTGCAGAACCCTTAGGAAAAATTTCACTTTCTTGTATTCTATCGTGCGGAATTTATTCAGCTTGGAATATAACTCCTTGAATTCCTTCCACGTATTCGTATGCGTATATGAGTGGTCGGTATTAGTTGTGCATCGCCGGCTTGTGATTCTATGAACAAGGTTGAGATGTGTATTTTGTTGTGGTGGTGGGACATTCTGGAGGACTTGAGGCCATGATTAGACCGCAGCTTAGGCTCGGTAGCTTCAGTTGTAACCTATACATTTGGACTCATATGTCCGATAATGTCCCTACGAGTGAAATTATGGCTTGATGAGCAGTGGAATGGCTTTGTGGTGAGTATGACGTAACTGTGGGAAGTGTTAAGACTATGTGAATGTGACGAGAAGTGTTTTCTTGAAATTTAAAGGAAGGCCGTTGGGTGCTTGATTTTCGTTTTGATACGACGTACCGTCTCGAGTGTGAATGTTTTGAACGATCTTTCACGTTGTTAAATTTTGGGATAAATTAAATTCTCATGTCTGTCAATGAGTTTGAACTCAAGAAGAGTAAGTGGTTGTGTAGTAATGGTGGTTGCAAATGGGTATTTTGATGTTGATGGCTCGAGAAAG
Organism: Nicotiana otophora; assembly: GCA_000715115.1. Lineage (NCBI taxonomy): Eukaryota > Viridiplantae > Streptophyta > Magnoliopsida > Solanales > Solanaceae > Nicotiana > Nicotiana otophora. Next base: position 60,379 of record AWOL01S0004548.1, on the reverse strand, counting down.
ATAATCTTTAAAGAGACTTAGAGTCGATAACCTTCTATTGGTTATGGTACAACAGAGATGCATTTTGATTTGATGCAATAATTGGGCATCAAAGTATGAGAGAAGATATGACGGGAAGCATTTCAAAGTGGTTGACGTACTAGCTGGTCAAGTAGGAGAAGTAGAGGTTGAGAAGTTTCTTAAAGGAGATGATTTAACCGAAGTAAGAGTGGCAGATTAGCATATGAATTCACTGGTAGGGTAGTTGTGCGCCTTGAGAAAGTGTAGAATAGTTTGGAAGTGTGTTAGTATGTGATTTGGCCTGTAGACTCTAATTGGAGTGATGGTTACTGTACAAAGGAAGATTGAACATGGCAAAAAGGAGTGTGTTTGAAATGAAGAGTGTCACGACCCAAATCAACCCTTCGTAAGGTGTCGTGATGGAACCTGGTCTTTACGACTAGGTAAGCCTAATATTACAAAAAATGTAAAGAAAACACAACATCTTAAAGATAAACAGCATATTGTGAATAACCAAAAAATAGTACCACTCGACACGTGCAAAATATTTTCCCAAGACCCAGAATATCACTAAGTCACAAGCTGCTATAATCTATGTAGCTTTATACAAAAGTCTGAAGATAATAAAGAAAGTCTCTAGGCGAGGGAGTAGAAGGGGACTCCGAAGATCTGCGGACGCAAGCAGAAGTACCTTGAAGTCTCCTAGAATCAGCAGCACACACTAACTCCAAGGTTGATAGCCTGTACCTGGATCTGCACAACAAAACATGTGCAGGAAAGGGCATGAGTACACCACAATAGTACCTAGTAAGTGCCAAGCCTAACCTCGGTCCAGTAGTGATAAGGTCAGGTCAAGGCCCTACCGGATACCGTCCCGTAGTTTCAAATGAATATGCAGTACATGGGGGATCTCCCGGAATACGTCCGTAGCCCCAAAGTAAATATGCAGTGCTGGGGGATCTCCCAGAATACGTCTGTAGTCCCAAAGTAAATATGCAGTACAGGGGGATCTCCCGGAATATGTCCGTAGTCCAAAAGTAAATATGCAGTACAGGGAGATCTCCCGGAATACGTCTGTAGTGCCAAAGTAAATATGCAGTACATGGGGATCTCCCGAAATACGTTTGTAGTCCCAAAGTAAATATGCAGTACAAAGGGATCTCCCGGAATACGTCTGTAGTGCCAAAGTAAATATGCAGTACATGGGGATCTCCCGAAATACGTTTGTAGTCCCAAAGTAAATATGCAGTACAAAGGGATCTCCCGGAATACGTCTGTAGTCCTAATTTAATTATGCAACGCAAGATAAAATGGCAGGTATGGCATCGAGTTATACAGTTTATATTGGACACAGATAAGGCAAATAAGGACTTAACTAAACATGACACACAGAATGTCAATTAGGCACTTAAAACACATGAGCATACTTCTCTAGTCTAAGTTTCATAATTAAACGTATTAGTGCAATTTAATAAGGAAAACAATTTATGATTTAGAAAGGAAAAATGGAATTTTTGCAATAATATCCCGTGTACGTACTCGCCACCTCACGTACACGGCGCCCACACATCAATTAATATCAAACACCTTAAGGGAAAAATCCACAACACAAGGTTAGGCAAGACATTTACCTCAAACCGCTCAAATCAACTCGATATCACGTTCTTGTATCTGACTCCGAATGGCCTGAATCTATTCAAAACAGTAAAATACTATCAATACGCGCTAATGGAATGAATCCCACAAGAAAAACTATAAACATTAGGCCAAAATCCGAAATTGGCTCAAACCCGGCCCCCGGGCCCACGTCTCGAAACCCGAAAAAATTCATAAAACTAGAAAGCTCATTCACTCACGAGTCTAACCATATCAAATTTACTAAAATCCGACACGAAATGGTCCTCCAATCCACAATTCAAACCTCCAAATCCCTAGCCTCCAACTTCAAATTTCCACCTTAAATATACATTAACTAGGTGGAAAAATATATGGAAAGGCAAGATTATAGACCAAAAATAAGCACAAGGAACTTACCTCAAGAAATTCCACGAAAATGCTCTCAATAATCGCCCGAACCCGAGTTTGCAAATCCAAAAATGATAAAAATCGTGAAGCCCTTCGGTTTTCATCACTGCCCAGGTATTTCTGCACCTACGGAACCTGGGCTCGCACCTGCGGGTGTGCTTGTGCGGAAAACGTGTGCATCTGTGCAACTCACTTGCCCCCTCTGCCTTCGCACATGCGACGAAAGGGCTGCACCTGCGCGCTCGTGCCTGCAGACATCCCTTCCGCTTCTGCGCATCTTGCGCATTTGCGAACAGCCTTGCGCATTTGCGGGCATCGCAGATGCAGAACTTTCTCGCACCTGCGACCCCATGCCTACTCTCGACTTCGCGCATTTGCGCTTCCATATCCGCATGTGCAGCTCGTGCACCCGCGGTCTCTTTTCCGCAGGTGTGAAAACATCAGAACCAGCAAAGATCAAAAATTCCTCTAAATCCAAGCTTTCACCCGTAAGCATCCGAAACACACCCGAGGCCCACGGAACCTCAACCAAACATACCAAAAAATACTAAAAGACCATACAAACTTAGTCGAGCCTTTAAACCATGTCGAATAACACCAAAATCATGAATTAAGCACGGATTCAAGCCTAAGAATTTAATGTTTTCCAAATTCTACAAACGACACCAAACCACATCAAATCTAGTACGAATGGACTCAAATTTTACAAACAGGTCACAATGACATTACGAACCTACATCCACTTTCAGAATTCCATTCCCAGCTCCATATCAAAATTTCCACTATCGGTCGAAATCGCCGAAAAACTAACTTTCGCCAATTCAAGCCTAAATCTACTACAGACCCCCAAAACACATTTCGGATGCGCTCTTAACCCTAAAATCACTCAACGGAGCTAACGGAGTTGGCGGAATTCCATTCCGGATCCGCCTTCACACAATTCCAACTACGGTCCAAACTCTAAGGTTTAAACTCACACCTAGGGACTAAGTGTCCCAAATCTCTCAGAATCTCATAACCAATCACTCTGGCAAGTCCCAAAAGTAGAAAAAAATATGGGGAAAGAAGATATTAGGGGATCGGGGCTCTAAATTTCAAAACGACCGGCCGAGTCGTTACAAAAAGAGACGTGAAGATCTGATTATCGTGTCAGGTGCAAAATGACTTGAGTTCGGAAGGTATTGTTGAACGTGCAATTGATGTCAATAGGGAAAGTGCAGACTTATACAAATGGTGGGCGAGCATGAACTCAGGAGAATTTACGGATTTCGGCGTGTGTGGTGGTGGTTGGCGATTCAGAATGTTTATGAGAAGCTTAACAAAAGACTTCGAGATGTATGTCGGGTTAACGGTGCAAGATCTTGGAAATTGAGAAGGAGAAATCCTTGTGGGTTATAATTTTATATAATTGCAGCTTGAGGCTAAGTGGGGGAGTTTGCTATCGACGAGTTGATTGCACAGTTATGTGTCATATTAGATTAGGTTCGGTGTATACTGGTGAATCAGTTATAGCTTGCAGAGGTCGAGATCGAGGATGACTCGGGTAAAGGAATTTTTGGGCACAAGTTGTATTACACTTTATGGTAATAGGAGGACCATAAAATAATTGAGTAGTTATTCACGAAAAAATATAAGGTACATGGAGCGGGAATTTGCTCAGATGCGTAGGAGTGTGGGTTACTCTTTATTTCTCATGGGTGTTGGTGTGCTAATGGGGCACAAGTCGTTTCGGTCCGTTTGGTCGGTTAATTCGAGATTTGAGTAGAGTGGATGTCTCTCAAGAATGGTTCTAATGGATTCAAGATTAATATGTAGCGATTTGGAGTTTTCAAGATTTATATATATGGCTAGAAAACTGGGAGTTGCATTGAACGGTGTTGAGACTCGTAGCATTTTATATCATTGTGAACTATGTATTTCAGTATCAAGAGGGTAAAGGAAATAGTTTTAGGTTCACATAAAGTCTCTTCAGAGTAAGCATTTTTGGTTGTGGTACCTATGGGATACATAAAAAGGGAATTCAACAGCTTATAAGCCTTAGGGCGGTGTGAATCTGTGCTAGAGTTCGTGGGGCAAGATTTAGTTAAGGATAGTAGTGTTCTAACAAGGAAAAAGTAACAATTTGATGGAAATTTGGCAAGGACTTGGAGAAATAGGACAACTTGGTTATGTGAAAATGGATTTCAAAATGTTCATGATGGTTTCTACCATGGTTTGAACCAGATATGTCCTACCGATGTACGAAACGTGTTGTGTGTTATGATTTCCTCCTAGAAAGAAGAAAGAAAGAGGTTTCTGATTTAATAAGGTATGTAATTTTCTAGTGACTCAGAGTTGTTAATGGGATTCTTATGCTTGTCACACGATGACGTAATAGATATGGTGTTGTGCGGGAATAGGATTTACATGTACAAGGTCACAGTTCAGTTTTGAAGGGAAGGACATAAATTCTTAGGCAGCATGGACGGTTTTCGGTGTCTAGGTAAATGATATTACTATTTAGTATGGCTTGATGAGAGTGTACATTTCAGAGGGGCATTGTGTTTTGATTTATGGGTACGTCGCTGGTATTGCGGCACGCTCCCGGTTGATCGACTATTGATATTCAAATTTTTGCCAGGTGGCACGGAAGAATTTTTTTTAAAAGTATTTCTCATGGGATGATTGTGTATGAGAGAGGTGTTACACATTCTAGCGGTGAAGGTGGAACCAAATATGGTGATTCGTGTGTCCTATGGAATTGGAGATTGAGAGTTCTCAGGAGAAGATTGTTTCATGGGTGTGGACTGTGAAGTTGTGGCCAGAGCTAGCCAGATGATAGAATGTGTTATGATTTAGTCATTGTGGACTTTCAGAGGTTCTTTATCTATTTGTGGCTGACCATAGTTGATTTGGGGCCTAGTGGTAGGCCCAATTAGGATGTGTATTCTACACTGAGCCGGATTGATTCGCTCTATACTACTATTATTGAAGGATGTTCCATTCGGTTGATGTGAAGCTTATTCGTGTTCTAGAATGATCTATGAGTTACTCTTCTATGCTAGGAGAATTTGTGATTCGTTGGTTATATGCACATATGGTGCGGTTTTATTGCGGCCTTATAGAGGAATTTGAGCGAGAATAGTATTGGATATTTCTTGGTTGATGGCGTATTGGTCATGTTATTTCGGGTTTTGTGTGGCATGGTGTCGTTTGCTTCTCTGTGGTTATGGTAATTCACTTTGGGTACTTGATGTCGAATTGCGCAGGGGTATTGATTTTAGTAAGGTGGCTTGAGGTGTTTCATATGGACCAGTATTTGGATAGGGTCACGTATTGCAGGAGAGTTATGTGAAAATATGATCCTTTGTGTAAGATTCGTTTGTTATGGTTCTGCGGTGTGTAATGGGTTCTTAGCATTGCGTCGGGGTGGTACCCGTCGAGCTTGCGGAACGGTTCTCCTGTTTGGGTCATTGTTACTATTGGGTACACTTGGAATGTTGCTATCTGGTACACGGATTGCACGAGTTGTGGCTTTAGATTGTATTGATGTGTCATGTCACTAGAATGGTCGTGTGGAATGAGACGAGGTCATTGGGACTAGAATGGATTCTATCGGATTTGATTGTGGTATAATCGGGAGGATAATATCGAAAGTCGGCTTTGAAATTGGCTATAATTCTTGTAGAAGGAACAGGGGCTCCATGACCTGTTGGTCTAATGAATGGTTATGAATTTGGTATGTTTCTTTCATCATCGGCAGTGTACGAAGGTTTTGAAATGAGGTTTTGTCTGATATGAGGTTATTACCGGCACTGGGTTGATTTGAGTCGATACTGTGATTATAAGTCATTGCTTTAAGCATTCGAGCTATGCGGTATTTGAATTTGAGTATTTGAGTTATGGTTACGACTTTTGGTACAAATTGTTCACACTTATACGGTATGTAGATGCAAACTTCTCATCTTATAGGAAATTTCGGATGGTGGAAATTTGATTCGAAGGCTTGTGGGCTAGGTTGAATTTAGAAATTTCAGTTATGCTGTGCTATCGGACCTATATGGGATAGGGTGACGTGGGATCACCCCTGGGTATGTGCATGGGAAAGTTGAACAGCCATTTGATGGCTTTTGGAACAACTCTGGGCACGTTCGAGGATGAAAGTATGTTTAAGTGGGGGAGGATGTAACAACCCGACCAGTCGTTTTGAACATTTGCACATCGTTTGGTTGTTTGAGGGCATGGGTAGCTCCGTATGATGTACTTTGACTTGTGTGAATCGTCGGTTTTGGGTTGCAGGTATTTAGGAATCGAATTGGAAGAAAGAATTTCATTGTTGAAGCTTTAAATTGGGAGAGTTGACTACAATTTCACTCTTTAGCATTTGACCTCGGATTGGAATTCTGATAGTTCCATTAGCTTCGTTAGGTAATTTTGGACTTAGGAGCGCTACCGGAATGTAATTTGGAGGCTCATTGTAGAATTAGGTTTGAATTGGCAAAAATTGAAAATTTGGCGATTTCGGCCGGCAGTGGAAAAATTGATATCGGGGTCGGAATGGAATTCCTGAAGTTGGAGTTGGTTTGTAGTGTCATTTGTGATGTGTGTGCAAAATTTGAGGTCATTCGTACGTGGTTTGGTTGGTTTCAGCATCGGTTGCCGAATTTAGAAATTTAGAAGTTCTTAGGCATGAATTCGAGGGTAATTTGGTGTTTGAATGTTGTTTTGAGTGATTCGAAGGTTCGACTAAGTTTGTATGTTGATATATGACTTGTTGGTATTTTCTATTTAGGTCCCGAGGGCCTCGAGATGATTCCGGGTGGTTAACAAATTTGTCAAAGTTGGAAAATGCAGCTGAAGTTGCTGCTACTGCTATTTCCGCAACTGTGGAAGGAGGAGTCGTAAGTGCAAGGTCGCCGGTGCATTTGGGGAAGACGAAGATGCGGAAATGGAAGGCCAAGGTTGGGAATTTAGGTGCGAAGAATTGGCCGCATCTGCGAGCCAGCAGGAGCGAGGCCATGAGTGCAGATGCAGAAAGGAAGAGTTGGGCCGGTTCCGCAGAAGCGGAAGTGTTACGCAGGTGCGCGCCCGCAGGTGCGGAACCTGGGGTCGCAGGTGCGGAATTGAGGGATTAAGTGGTTATCGCAGGTGCGGTTCCGCAGGAGCGGACATATGGCCACATGTGCGACTGTGCTGGGTAGAAAGCCCCAACTCGTGTGTTTTGTCTTCATTTTCCATTTTTGGATTTGAGAAACTCGGGAGAGAGGCGATTTTTCGAAGGTTTTCAAGGAAAAACGTTGGAGTAAGTGATTCCAACCCATAAATTGATAGTGTTTCTTATGGAATTCATTCCATTAGCGTATATTGATGGTATTGTACTGATTGTAAATAGAGTTGGAGCATTTGGAGGTCGAGTCCAGAGGCAAGAGCATTGCGGGGTAGAGATTAGACCGGTTTGAGGTAAGTAACAATTGTAAATCTAGTCCTGAGGGTATGCAACTTTGGATTTTGTATCATTCTACTATTTTGAGGTGGCGCACATGCTAGGTGACGGGCGTGTGGGCGTGCACTGTTGGAGATTGTGACTTGGTCCGTCCCGTAGCAACTGTGAAGTTGCATATTTTGTGGAAATTATATGATACTTATATATTTTAGAAAGAGTTTCTGTAAATTGGGCTGAATGTCATATTTGGGCCTTGTGCTAGTACTGTTTGGACCCTTAGGGCCTTTTCTTACTATCCTCTCATTGTTTTCGATTGAAAATCTATACTCAGTCATGGTTATACATGTTTACTACATAACTCAATTTTATTACTCGATTTTGATGCATATAAATGTTGTTTTGGGCTGAGCACCATGTTTTTACTGAAATGCCCGAGTGGCTTGAGAGGTTTATGACTGAGTGAGGCCGAGGGTCTGATTTGTGAGGAATTTATGGGATCGGGCTGCATGCCGCATCATGTTGCATATTTATGGGATCGGGCTTCACACCGCAGCATGTTTGATATAGGCTGAGGGCCTGAGTGATTATGCCGTGATTTAGCTTGATATAGCGCTTGGGCTGAAGGAGCCCCTCTGGAGTCTGTACACACTCCCAGTGAGCGCAGGTACCTACTGAGTGTGAGTCCCGAGTGCTGAGTGACTGGGAGGCAATGGTGATTGTGAGGTATGCACGAGTGACAAGAGTGATTGTGGGGTATGCCCGAGTAGCTAGAGTGATTGTGAGGTATGCCCGAGTGGCACGAGTGACTGTGAGGTTTGCCCGAGGGGCTGTTTATGATTTTATCATTTTGCACACATTTGCATTTTTTCTCTGTTGAAAACTGTTAAAAAATATCTTTAAATAATTTTACTGGAACTGGGTTTAAACGAGATGTTTTGATTCAAATCCTGATTTTAAAAGTATGAGATATTCTACTGAGAGTTTCGTGATATGAACGTTATATGCTTGATTGCTCGTCACTACTGCTCAGTCTTTATTTATTGTTGTTACTTACTGAGTTGGCGTACTCACGTTATTGCCTGCACCTTGTGTGCAGCTCCAGGTGTAGCTGGACACGGTAGCGGTTGCAGATTTTTCCTCGAAGATTGCAAGGTAGCTGTTTGGCGATCGCAGTTCCTGCTCTTCTCCCTCTTATCTTCCTCTAGTTATATTTAGCTATTTTTCAGGCTGAGTTAGCCTTGATATTGTTAGATAGATTGTAGTAGATGCTCATGACTAATGACACCCCGATGTCGGGCTTTTTCTTCCGCACTTTTATTTTGATTTGAACTCCCTTACGAATGTTTTTATGTTAAATAACATTGAAATTATCTTTGAAATGAAAACATCGGTTTGTTTTGGAAATGAGTCGGCTTGCCTAGTTCCAC
>AWOL01S0004548.1:33239-44296 GCA_000715115.1 Nicotiana otophora | reverse complement strand
TCCCTCCTCTCAGCATTTCCATTCGATTTTCTGAGTTTCTGCTCATTTGTTCTGCATTGTTTTTAAACTTCAAACAAAACAACTGTAAGTGTGATTTGCTACCGAACTTTGTGTTCGCTGAAACACTGGGGTTTGAAGTACCGCTGCACCAGTGTGTCATTCGTTCTATCCTGGGAGGAAATAATCCATAACCTTGGGTACTAGGAGGGGATTAAATTGCTTAAGGAAACACTGTGAATTCAGTAGGCTCGAATACGATTTATTGTTTCATTACGATAATTTATATTTCGCAAAATATTATTATTTACAAATACAACAATATTAGCGGGAATAACAACCTTCATGTGATCCATCTTGGCATTCTCCGGCAACCTAAATCGCCTAAGGAATTTGCCGCTGCTCCTTTCAACACGGTGCCACTGCTCATTCTTCTCTTCTTGCTCTTTGCTTCTCTCTCCGCTAATCTGTAGCACTTTGTCTTCTTCCATCTCCACCTTCACCTCTTCCTTCTTCAGCCCCGGAAGATCAGCTTTGAAAACGTGCGCTTCTGGAGTTTCTTTCCAATCAATCCTAGCGTTGGCGAAGGCAGAGGTTTCGCTAGCCGAGCTGGGGACATTCGCCAAATTGCTCGAAAGGGGGAAACCTTCAAAGGGATCCCACATGTCCAGAGAGAGTGGATCAAAGACGTTGCTTCGTCGACCACCGAAAATGCTTGAGATAAGAGACATTCTTGACTGAGAGGGCTTTTTGAGAGTCAGAGATTGCTTCGATTTGTTAATTAGATGTTTGCTGATTTGGAACGCAAGAGAAGTTAGTTATATATAGGAGGAAATAAAAGAGTTTGGCAACTTCAAGATTGTTCTGATCTTTTCTTGAATAATAATGTTTGGCTCTGTAACCTTCTGGGACATAATTCATAATCTTCTAGAAATGAAGTATGTAACGACATTCAAGTCCAGATCTTCTTACTTGGGCCTTTACGAATGCTGGCTAGGCCCATACAGTTAGTTCCATCAGTTGAAAGTTTATAATAGAATAAAACGTCGTTATGCTTGGGAATAATGTACATTCAGACATCCCTAAATAATAGTCATTCACTATAAAAGTCAAGTTTTCTTCAGAATTAATTTTTTAAGTTATATTTTACCTCTCTATAACAGTTTTTTTACCTATAACAGTAACAACCATATTTATAGCAGAACACTCTTTGTAAAATTGTCATTCTATAACAGCCATATAGAATCATTAAGATTACTAATAATAGTTTTAAAAATATGCACACAATCTTTTCTATTAAACAAAGTTTCTATCTTGCCTAAGATATATAAGATTTGAAGATTTGCACATGATATATTTTTCATTAGACAAATTCCAAAAACTATTTAGATAGAAAATTTAACTGTTAAGCTCTTAGATTGTCTTCAATGGAAAGCTATTGGATACATTTTTGCTGAAATTTTGGACGCGAATTTTTGCCAATTTAAGCGTTATATCGCTAGTAAGAGAATAAATCTACAAAACAAGCTACAATTACAAAGTTCTTCTATTAATCTAAAAATAATTTATTTTTCTTGATAGCTTTAAAATGGCTGCCTTAAAGTTTAAATCTTTATACGTTTAATTATGAAATTATTAATATAATGTATTAGCTTTCTTCAATATTTAACTAGTGAAATATGCATATCTTTTGATATTTAAATTTGAATAATTTTCTTATCTTTTATATATAATGATAAAAAAAGGAAAATAATTAATTTTTGGATAATTTTTATCTATAACGGCCAGAAATAAATTAAACGTCAAATGTTGTTATAGGTATATAACAGTCATTCACTATAAAAGTGAAAAAATATTGGAACAAACGAGTATGCCATATAAAGGGTTGAGTATACATTTTCTCCTTTAGTTGTTTTTATTTATTTGGCCTTTTTTAGGCCACTCTTTAGATTCTTTTCCCGGTAGTCCCGGGGCTAAATTTCTCCTTCAAAAGTAATTGAATGAAATTTTCACTTTGTAAACAAATCTATCCTACAAAGACTAACAGGGACAAAATCTGAGTAGTGGCCTCATGGATGGCCATATGTTCAAATGGCACCTTAAAATCGTTGGAAGTGTTTAAAAATAAATGTAATAGATATGGGATAGATTGAGCAACTTTCATATTTTCACCTTTATAAAATTGATTTTGTAGTAAGGTTTTCGCATCACCCTCGAACTTTTGTGTTAGTGGCGGGAAAGCACCAATGTAGCAACTCAAGAAAGGTTCATCAGCACTATTAATCGTTTAAATAGTTGGTATCTTTCCACCTCATTAGATGTAAAGCAGTTGGAATCTTTACATATGAGTGCTATAATAAAAATTTAATTGTAATAATTCAATCGAAAGCCCTAAAAAAAGATACACATCGATAACGTAAGGTTTAGGAGTATTATACAACACATTCTACAATGGTTCTTGATGTAGTCCGGGGAACCTTAATCATAAATCCTTCTTGTTCAATTTTGTTTCATTTAAACATTTTCTCAGCAGATAATTTTTTTTGGCAGTGGAACAGTGACATTTGAGTCAGTAAGGAGTGTACTACTGTATCTCTGGAGTTGTATGAAAGCTCCATTGAAGAAGATAAAGTTTTTAATTTCTTGTAAAAACTCTGTTCATTATCGTATAATTTGGCTGAAACATATCTCTGCACAATTCGAACTTAATTTTTCCAAATTTCGCAAAATATAACCAAAAAGAAAGAATATACTCTTTGATATAATGTTATGGTCTAATGCACGATATGAGACTTGAGCTTCACATCAAAATTATAATATGTTGATGTGGGGTTTATATTGACTTGGGCTCTCCCACCTCAATAGCTAGATTTTTGAGGTGGTTTGTCTTGGGTTGTATCAATGGTATCAGAGCCACCCACCTCCCTCAGTGCCCACCGTGTCAGGGATAGTGACGTTGATACAACAATATTTGCCGGAGGCTAGAAATGTCAAGCACACAACTATCGAGGATGGTCCATTTCAGGATTTATTACAGTACCGATGCTATTGAGGACCACGGATACATTGGGTAAATAGTGAAATGAGAGATCCCAAGGCTACATATATCTTACATTTATATGTCACAATACCAATGTGAGATTCAAGAATACAATGGACCATAACATAATATAATTTGGTTCAAAAATATACTTTTTGCTTTTTTAATTGAAAACAGTTTAACAAATTCTATAAAACAATAACCAGGAAGAAAGAAGAATATCTATGCTTGGATAGCCTTCTTTGAGAATATGAATATAAATCCTTCTTGATCATATTTATTATAATATTCTTCCTCCCCAATTTTTAGTACTAATTTCAAGAACTATCTAGATATTCATCAGATTTTGTCACATAACTCCTTCCTCAAACGGATAAAATGTCAATAGGTACAAAACTTAAAAGGACATGAAAAAGAAAAAAAAGAGAGAGATCTGTGCATGATTAGTTTAAATGGTCTCACGATCTAATTTGTCACGATCCAAAATTCTACATGTCGTGATGGCGCCTATCACAATACTAGGCAAGCCGACAACTCACAAATAACTATGTATCTTTAATTTAAAATATACTGAAATAAGCGTAAATAGTAAAAATCTCATAATTAACTGATAAGAAAATACCCCGACTCAATACAAAATCTCCCAAAATCCTGGTGTCACTTAATACATGAGCATCTAAATGACAACATATTCTGACTGCTAAACACTGTCTAGAAAGATAGGATAGTACAAATAAATTGAAAAGAAGGAGAGTCAAGGTCTATGGACGCCAAGACATCTACCTCAATAGTCTCCGAACAGATAAAGCTCAAAAACTAGCAACCGCCATGCCAGAAGTACTTGGATCTGCACACGAAGTGCAGAGTATAGTGAGTACAACCGACCCAATGTACTCAATAAGTAACAGGACTAACCTTGGACTAAAAGCAGTGACGAGCTCAGAAAGGTACAATCCAAATCCAAATTTCAATAGTATAGATATAACAGGAAATATGATAATAATATCTCAGAAAAACTCATAACCAGATAGTACATAGTACATAAATATAGACTTGCTTTCAAGTTCACCAGTTTAAGCTCAACACAGATGAAATATGCCAAGTATGACTGATATAAGGGATATTATATCTCTATATCTACATGTCAAATGTGCATATCACATGTAATGCATCACAATGATAACCTCACGTACTCCTACTCTCAAGTACTCAATCTGACTGTCTCAACTCTCACTCATCACACTCAGTCACTCAGCACTGTACCGTTTCTGCACTCACTACTGGTATGTCAGACTCCAGAGGGACGAATTCTGCCCAATCGCTAATATAAAGCCAATATGGCATACTGCGGCATACACCGATCCCATAGCAATGTGTAAAGCTCATAGGGCCTTCTGCGGCATGCAACCCGATCCATAATAATAATATATATAAAGCCAAGAAGGCCTACTGTGGCATGCATCCCGATCTACAAATCTCACTCACAACACGACTCTCAGGCCCCCAACTTAGTCATCAATCTCTCCAGTCTCTCGGGCTCACAAATCTCATGCCAATCAGCCCAAACAATGATATATGATACAACAATACATAGTAACAGAGACTGAGATATGCTATACAAATAAAGGATGTGACTGAGTACAAAATAGTCATTTAAGCAAATAATTCAACAACAGAAATGACCCTAGTAGGTCTCAACAGGACAAGCATACAGCCTAAACATGATTTCTAACATGAATTACATCTTAATTATTCTAGCACATAGGGATCACGTGAATAACAACAAGGCTTGATGACTACACAGTACCACGGAATCGATCGGGTCACAATTTCCACGGTGCAGGCGCACACGCCTGTCACCTAGCATGTGCGCCACCGCAACACCAACCATAATACCATATAACACGTATTTCGGGATTCATACCCTCAAAACTAAGTTTAGAAGTATTACTTATCTCAAACCGTGCAAATCTCTATTCTAACAAGCCCTTGCTTCGAGAATCGGCCTCCGAACGACTCGAATCTAGCCACAAACAACTCAATACAATCAACACGAGCTATATGAATCAAACTATATGAATAAGCTAATTTCTTTAACAAAAGTCAAAAAGTCAACCCCGGAATTCGACAAAATTAAATTCGAACACCAATTCAACTACGAGTCCAACCCTACCAAATTCCGATACCAAATCGTCACTCAAATCTCCAATTATTACTCTCTAATACATGGGTCAAAAATTCCCAATTTTCACTTCAAAAACACCAACTATGTAGGGAACTTTTAATGGGTATTCAATATAAATGGATAAAATCGGCCAAAAGTTGCTTACCTCTCAAAATCTAGCGAAAACCCTTCAAACATTTCCTTAATTTGAGCTCCCAAAGTCCAAAAATGAATAAATCACAAAACCCTTCGAATTTACGTCACTGCTAGGCATTTCGCTTCTGCGGCCCATTTAGCCGCTTCTGCGGTACCTCTTTTGCTGTTAAAACATCGCATCTGCGGAATTAAACTAGACACCTGACTTCGCGCACCTGTGGTCCTCTCTTCGCACCTTTGGGACCGCATTTGCGGACAAACCCATCGCTTCTGCGATCTCATCCACACAATCCAACTCCGCTTCTGCGGAACACTTCGCGCAGGAATGCGTCCACTTCTGCGAATTTCCTCCGCACCTGCGCTTTCCAGAAGCCTTCTACCTTTTTTCACTTAGCCGCTTTTGCGGCTCCGCGCCTGCGGCCAATTCTTCCGCCGGTGCGATGACACCAGACCTGAAGCAACTCAGCATATCACCTAAGTCAAATTTTGATCCGTTAGCCATCCGAAATCCACCCGAGGCCCCCGGGACCTCAACCAAACATACCAACAAGTCCTAAAACACGATACAAACTTAGTCGAGGCCTCAAAACACTTCAAACAACATCAAAAATCTGAATCACACACCAATTCAAGCCTATTGAAACTAATGGATTTCCAACTTCTACAATCGATGCCGAAACCTATCAAATCAACTCCGATTGACCTCAAATTTTGCACACAAGTCATAAATGATACAACAGACTTATTCCAACTTCCGAAACAAAAATCCAAGCCCGGTAATCCCAAAGTCAACTCTCGGTCAAACCTCTCAACTCTCCAAACTTCAATTTTCTCAACTTTCGCCAATTTAAGCCCAAATCATCTACGAACCTCCAAATCAATATCCGAACACACTCCTAAGTCCAAAATCAATATATGGAGATATCAGAACCATCATAACTCTGTTCTAGAGTCAACATCCGATCAACTCTTTCAACTTATGCTTCCAACCTTGGGACTAAGTGTCCCAACTCATTCAGAAACATCCCCGGAACCAAACCGACCACTCTGGCAAGTCACATAACAACAAGTGAGCATATATTAAGTAATACATTGGGGAACGAGGCTATAATACTCAAAATGATCGGTCGGGTCATTACATTTTCCCCCTCTTAAACAGACGTTCGTCCTCGACTGGGTCTAGAATCATACCTGGAGTCTCAAATGGGCGTGGATATTTGCTTTGCATCTCCCGCTCGGTCTCCCAAGTAGCCTCCTCGAATCGTGCCCTCCGTCTAACTGAATCGTGCTGAAGTCCAAAACATGAGACGGATCGCCAAAATAGTTTCGGAGCATGGCAACGTGAAATATTGGATGAACACTCAACAGACTAGGCGGCAATGCAAACTTGTAAGCCACCTCTCCAATCCTCTCAAGCACTCAAAAGGGTCGATATACCGAGGGCTCAACTTAACCTTCTTCCTAAACCTCATAACACCCTTCATGGGTGAAACTCTGAGTAATACCTTCTCTCCCACCCTATAAGTAACATCATGAACCTTTTGATTATCGTAACTCTTCTGTCTAGACTGTGTCGTGCGAAGCCGATCTTGAATCAACTTAACCTTGTCTAAAGCATCCTGAACCAAGTCAGTACCCAATAGCCTAGCCTCACCTGGCTCAAACCAACTAACTGGAGACCGACATCGTCTCCCAAATAAAGCCTCATACGGCGCCATCTGAATACTCGATTGGTAGCTGTTGTTGTAGGCAAACTCTGTAAGCGACAGAAACTGATCCCAAGAGCCCCCTAAATCCATGACACAAGCGCATAGCATATCCTCCAATTTTGGAATAGTGCGCTCAGACTTTCTGTCCGTCTAAGGGTGGAATGATGTACTCAACTCAACCCGTGGGCCTAAATCTCGTTGCACTACTCTCTAAAACTACGATGTGAATTGTGTGCCTTGATCTGAAATGATGGACATTGGCACACCGTGAAGGCGAACAACCTCGCGAATATAGATCTCAGCCAACCGCTCTAAAGAATAGGTAGTCCCAACTAGAATAAAATACGCGGACTTGGTCAACCGATCCACAATCACCCAAATAGCATCAAACTTCCTCGAAGTACGTGGGAGTCTAACTACGAAGTCCATGGTGATACGCTCCATTTCCACTCTGGAATATCAAGCCTCTGAAGTAATCCACCCGGCCTATGATACTCGTACTTCACCTGCTGACAATTTAAGCACCGAGTTACAAACCCCACTATATATTTCTTCATCCTCCTCCACCAATAGTGCTGCTTCTAGTCATGATACATATTTGCAGCACCTGGATGAATGGAATACCATGAACTGTTGCCCTCCTCAAGAATCAACTCACGTAGCCCATCTACATTTGGCACACAAATCCAACCCTGCATCTGCAACACCCCATCATCCCCAATAGAAACCTCATTGGCATCACCGTGCTGAACCGTGTCCTTCAGGACAAGCAAATGAGGGTCATCATACTGACGCTCTCTGATGCAATCATATAAGGAAGACCGAGAAACCACACAAACTAGAACCCAACTAGGCTTCAAAACATCTAACCTCACGAACTGATTGGCCAAGGCCTGAACATCTGATGTAAGCGGTCTCTCACCAATGGGAATAAATGCAAGGCTACCCATACTCACCGTCTTTCCACTCAAGGCATCGGTCACCACATTGGCCTTCTCGGAATGATACAAAATGGTAATATCATAATTCTTTAGCAGATCCAACCATCTCCTCTGCCTCAAATTTAGATCATTTTGCTTGAACAAGTGCTGGAGACTACGATGATCCGTAAGTACTTCACAAGCTACATCGTAGAGATAATTTCTCCAAATCTTCAATGCATGAACGATGGCTGCCAACTCCAAATCATGAACAAATAGTTCTTCTCATGGGGCTTCAACTGTCATGAAGCATAGGCAATCACTCTACCCTCCTACATCAAGACACACCCAATACCAATCCAAGAAGCATCACAATATACTGTATAAGAACCCGATGCTAAAGGTAAAACTAGAATTGGAGTCGTGGTCAAGGCAGTCTTGAGCTTATAAAAGCTCTCCTTACACTCATCCGACCACCTGAATGGCGCACCCTTCTGGGTCAACATGGTCAAAGGTGCTGCAATAGACGAGAAACCCTCCACGAAGCGATGATAGTATTCGGCCAATCCGAGAAAACTCCGAATCTTAGTTAGCTCAAGATGGTTTGGGCCAACTCTAAAGCGCCTTTTATCTTCTTTGGATCCATCTTAATCCCCTCTCTAGACACCACGTGCCCCAAGAACACCACCTAATTGAGCCATAACTCACACTTGGATAACTAGGCATAAAGCTTCTCCTCTCTCAACCTCTGTAGTACAATCCTTAAATGTTGTGCATGCTCCTCCTGGCTACGTGAGTACACCAGGGTATCATCAATAAATACTATGATAAACGAATCAAGATATGGCTAGAATACACTGTTCATTAGGTGCATGAACATGATGGGCCTTGGTCAACCCAAAAGACATCACAAGGAACTCATAATGACTATAGCGGGTCCTGAATGTCGTCTTCAGAATATTCGAGTCCTGAATCTTCAACTGGTGATACCCAGATCTCAAATCAATCTTAGAGAACACTCTAGCTCCTTGAAGCTGGTCAAATAAGTCATCAAATGCACGACAAAGGATACTTTTTCTTAATTGTAACTTTGTTCAACCACCTATAGTCGATGCACATCCACATAGTAACATCATTCTTCTTTACAAATAGAACCGGTGCACCCCAAGGCGACACACTAGGCCTAATAAACCCCTTATCATGAAGCTCCTGAAGCTGCTCTTTCAATTCCTTCAACTTTACTGGTGCCATACGGTATGGAGGAATAGAAATGGGCTGAGTGTCCGGCACCAAGTCAATACCAAAATCAATATCCCTGTCGGGCGGCATACCTAGCAGGTCAGCAGGAAACACATCCGTAAAGTCTCGCACTACCGGAACAGAATCAATAGCAAGAGTATCAGCACCAAAATACCTCACAAAAGCCAAATATGAAACACATCCCTTCCCAACCATCCGTTGGACTTTCAAATATGAAATCACCCTATCAGGAACATAGTCCAGAGAACCTCTCCACTCGATCATAGGTAACCCTGGCATTGCCAACGTCACGCTCTTAGCGTGATAATCCAGAATAGCATGGCATGGGGATAACCAATCCATACCCAAAATCATATCGAAATCAACCACACTAAGCAATAAAAGATCAACTCTAGTATCCAATCCTCCAATAGTCACCACACACGACTGATACACATGGTCCACAATAATAGAATTACCCACCGGCATAGATACATGAATAAGTGAGACTAAGGACTCACGGGGCATATCCAAATAACGAACAAAATATGACGATACATACGAATAAGTGGAACCAGGGTCAAATAATATAGAAGTATCCTTGTGTCATACTAAAACAATACTTGTGATCACTGCGTCTAAAGAAAATGCCTTTGACCTTGTAGGGAAAGCATAGCATCGAGCTTGACCGCCACCTGATCGGCCTCCCCCTCTAGGGAGACCTCTAGCTGCCTAAGCCCACCCCGAGCTAGCTGAGCGGGTGGTGAAGTAACTGGTGCAGAATTTATAGCCTGACCCCTCTGCTTAACTGGACCTCCCAAGAGACAGGGACAATACCTCCTCACATGTCCAAACTCCCCATACTCGTAGCAACTCCGATTCGTCAATGGTGGTGGGGACTAAATCGGACCCCGAGAACCAGAATAACTGCTAGAAGAACCTGTCACAAATGAACCCGAAACAGCTGGAGCACGGGATGAGCTCTGAGCTAGGAGGACACTAGGAGATGAATGGCCCGAACCAGCACTGTACGAACCATGGCTAGCTGATGCACCACGATGAACCAGACGAGCCATCTGAGCGGGCCTATAAGGATGACCCTTGTTGTGGTGGGACTGTCCTCTAGAAGAAACACTGCTAAAACCACTCAAACCACGAGGCCTCTTAGCCTTCATGTCCTCACACTCCTGACTACGGACCTGCTCTAGTCGCCTAGCAATATCAACAACCTCATCGAACCCAGCACCTGATGCAATCTTCCGAGTCATAACAAAGAGCAGTCCATAGTTAAGGCCATAAATGAACCTCCAAATCCCTTCCCTCTCGGTGGGAACCAGCCAGATCGCGTGACGAGCCAACTCTGAAAATCTCATCTCGTACTGGGTCACAGGCATACCTTCCTGCTTAGCCTATGCAACTCCTCTTTGTGGGTCGGTGGCACAAACCTTTCAAAGAAGAGAACGGAGAACTCGTGCCATATAAGTGGTGTAGCACCGGCTGGCCTGCTCCGTTCATAAGTCTCCCACCATCTAAAGGCTGCCCCCGGCAGCTGCAAAGTAGTAAATGAGACCCCACTACTCTCCAAAATATCCGCCGTGTAAAGAATCCGCTAGCACCTATCTAAGAAGTCTTGAGCATCGTCTGACTCAGCCCCATTAAATGATGGATGCTTGAGCCTACCAAACCTCACTAGTCACTTCTGCTCCTCGTCACTTATAGTGGGGCCCACCTGGGCTTGATCAACTACAACTGGCTAGGCTGGTAGTACCCCGAGTATCTGAAGTCCATGCACCACCTACTCTGGAGTACGGGCAGCGGGAGTCTGAGCATCC
>AWOL01S0004548.1:0-31291 GCA_000715115.1 Nicotiana otophora | reverse complement strand
CCCAAGCTTGAGAAATGGCTGGCGCGGCCGAAACTAAAACCGTCTGTGCAAGGCTAGTGCAAACGGTCAATATCTAGGCTAGAGCCTCCTGAAGGGTTGGAATCACATTGGGCACAACTGGTGCCTGAGCTGGTCCCACCGGCTCAACTACATCTGGGATCTGCTCCTGAGCTGGAGCAACTGGTGGGTCTACAAGTGCTTCTCTATCTGCTGTACAAGCTGCACCCCGGCCTCTACCGCGGCCCCGGCCTCTCGTGGCCCTAGATAGTGGTACATGTGGTCGTTCGCTAGATCTGGTAGTATGTGTCCTCACCATCTATGAGAGAATAGAATAACAGAAGTTTAGTTTCTGGAATCAACAAATTCGCACGACAAGAATACAAGAAAGTGAAATTTTCCTAATGGTTTGACAGCCTCTCGAAGATAAGTACATACGTCTCTGTACCGATCCGCTAGACTCTACTAAACCTGCTCATGACATGTGAGACCTATGTAACTTAGGCTCTGATACCAACTTGTCACGACCCAAAATCTCACAGGTCGTGATGGCACCTATCACAATACTAGGCAAGCCGACAACTCACAAATAACCATGCATCTTTAATTTAAAACATACCAAAAATTGTAAATAGTTAAAATCTCATAATTAACTGATAAGAAAATACAAAGACTCAATACAAAATCTCCCAAAATCCAGGTGTCACTGAATACATGAGCATCTAAATGACAACATAGTCTAACTGCTAAACACTGTCTAGAAAGATAGGACGGTACAAATAAACTGAAAAGAAGGAGAATCAAGGTCTGCGAACGCCAAGGCAACTACCTCAATAGTCTCTGAACAGATAAAGCTCCAAAGCTAGCAACCGCCGTGCCCAGAAGTACATGGATCTGCACACGCAGTGCAGAGTATAGTATGAGTACAACCGACCCAATGTACTCAATAAGTAATAAGACTAACCTTGGGCTGAAAGCAGTGACGAGCTCAGAAAGGTACAATCCAAATCTAAATTTTAATAGTACAAATATAACAGGAAATATGACAGTAATATCCCAGAGAAACTCATAACCAAATGGTACACAGTACAGGAATGTAGACATGGTTTCAAGTTCAACAGTTTAAGCTCAACACAGATGAAATATGCCAAGTATAACTGATATGAGGAATGTTACATTTCTATATCTACATGTCAAATGTGTATGTCACATAAAATGCATCACAATGATAACCTCACGTACTCCCACTCTCAGGGTACTCAATTTGACTGTCTCAGCTCTCACTCATCACACTCATCACACTCAGTCACACAGCACGATACAGTACATGCGCTCACTGCTGGTATGTCAGACTCCAGAGGGGTGGATCCTGCCCAAGCGCTAATATAAAGCCAATATGGTCTGCTGTGGCATACAACCCGATCCCGTAGGAATGTATAAAGCACATAGAGCCTGCTGCGGCATGCAGCCCAATCCATAATAATAATATATATAAAGCCAAGAAGGCCTGCTGCGGCGTGGAGCCCGATCCACAAATCTTACTCACAACACGACTCTCAGGCCCCAACTCATTTATCAATATCTCCAGTCTCTCAGACTTACAAATCTCATGCCAATCAGCCCAAACAATGATATATGATACAATAATAAATAGTAACAGAGACTAAGATATGATATGCAAATGATGGATGTGACTGAGTACAAAATTTCCCAGCAGAAATGACCCCAATGGGTCTCAACAAGATAAGCATACAACCTAAACATGATTTCTAACATGGATTACAACTCAATTATTCTAACACATAGGGATCACATGAATACCAACAAGGTTTGATGACTACACAATACCACGAAATCGACCGGGTCACAATTTCCAAGGTGCACGCCCATATGCCCGTCACCTAGCATGTGCGTCACCTCAACACCAACCACATAACACGTATTTCGGAGATTCATACCATCATAACCATATTTATAAGTGTTTCTTACCTTAAACCGTGCAAATTTCTACTCCAATAAGCCCTTGCTTCGAGAATCGGCTGCCGAACGACTCGAATCTAGACACAAACAACTCAATACAATCAATACGAGCTATAAGAATCAATTCCATATGAATAAGCTAAGTTCTTTAACAAAAGTCAAAAAGTCAACCTCGGAATTTGAAAATATTAACAAAATCCGAACACCATTCAACTATGAATCCAATCCTACCAAAATTACCAAATTCCGGCACCAAATCGTCATTCAAATCTCCAATTATTACTCTCCAATACATGGGTCAAAATCCTCAACTTTCACTTCAAAAACACCAAATCTATGGGGTAAACTTAATGGGTATTCAATATAAATGGATGAAAACGACCAAAAGTTGCTTACCTCTTCAAATCTAGCGAAAATCCCTTCAAATATTGCCTTAATACGAGCTCCCAAATTCCAAAAATGAATAAATCACGAAACCCTTCGAATTAAGGTCACTGACAAGCATTTCACTTCTACGCCCATTTAGCCGCTTATGCGGTGCCGCTTTTGCAGTTAAAAATCTGTACCTGCGGAATTACACTAAACACCCGAACTCGTGCACTTATGGTCCCACGTCCGCACCTGCGGGACCGCATCTGCGGACAAACCCATCGCTTTTGCGATCCTAGCCAAACTGCCCAGCTCCGCTTCGGCGGAAAACTTCGCGCAGGAGCGCGCTCGCTTCTGCGAATTTCCTCCTCACCAGCGCTTCTCAGCAACCTTCTCCCTTTACGCACATGCACACACCTAGCCGCTTCTGCGGTTCCGCACCTGCGACTAATCCTTCCGCAGGTGCGATGGCACCAGACCTGAAGCACTTCAACATATCGCCTAAGTCAAATTTCGATCCATTAGTCATCCGAAATCCATCAGAGGCCCCCGGGACCTCAATCAAACATACCAACAAGTCCTTAAATAGGATACAAACTTAGTCGAAGCCTCAAATCACATCAAACAACTACGAAAACACGAATCGCACCTAATTCAAGCCTATTAAAACTAATAAATTTTCAACTTCTACCATCGATACCGAAACCTATCAAATCAACTCCGATTGACCTCAAATTTTACATACAAGTCATAAATGATACAATGGACCTATTCCAACTTGCGGAACAAAAATCTAATCCCGGTAACTCAAAAGTCAACTATCAGTCAAACCTCTCAACTCATCTAACTTTAATTTTCCCAACTTTCACCAATTTAAGCCAAAATCATCTCCGGACCTCCAAATTAATATCTGAACACATTTTTAAGTCCAAAATCACTATGCATAGCTATCAGAACCATAAAAACTCCGTTTCGGAGTCATTTAAACATAAGTAACATCCGGTCAACTCTTTCAACCTAAGCTTCCAACCTTGGGACTAAGTGTCCTAACTTATTTCGAAATATCTTCGGAACTAAACCGACTACCCCAACAAGTCACATAACAACAAATAAGTGCAGAATAAGTAATAAATGGGGGAACATGGTTATAATACTTAAAATGACCAGCCGGATCGTTATATAATTCTAATTCAATAAGCTTGCTGCATCTTTGGAAGTTTTTTTTTTTTTGGATTTCTAATGCGACCTATTTTTAATAGAACCAATCTTATCTATAAACAATCAAAACTTTGTATTGCCAACATCAAGAGAAGAGAAGAAAGAAAGAAAGCCAAAAACTTCTAGCTTCACTACTGACAAATTGCTTTCCTCTAATTCCTAAAGTGGGAGTGAGCGAGGAGCTTGGGGTCTGGGACATTTTGGGAAGACTGTAACTGTTTTGGTCTAAGGCATGTGCTAACCCTATTTCCAGATTTGCACAACCTACACACTGTTGTGCAGGAGCTTGACACGTTCCCTTACACCGCTCAAACGAACGCTCAGCATCTACACTCCGATTCTTCCAGATTTGCACAGCCTCCACACTATTGTTCCTCCAAATATTTACAGCTGCTTAACTCCTCTTCCAATTTCCTTTGCCTCTTTCAGTCTTCTCTCTTCATGTACAGTTTATTAGCATTGGTTGTACAGTTATAAGATAAGTTTTGGGGTTCTTATTAACCTGATTTTTGGAATAGTTGTTGTGTAGAAATTGTTTAGATTGTGTAAAATTGTGAAAGCTCTTATGACTTTTGGAGTAGCTGTCGTGTAGAACAACTCAAAGTGTTACTTTTTTTTATTACTCTTCGAACGATCCTATTTTAGGAATTCCCAATTTGATTTAGTTCAAATTTTTCCCAAAGAATAGAAAGGGACTAGACTTCAAAATGATAGTCCACCATAAAGGACCAGACTTCAAATACGCACAAATAAGATCGCTAGAAGAGTAATAAAAATATAACACTTTGAGTCGTTCTATGCAACATATATTCCATTTTCTGTATGTTTAAATATGAATCAGATCAGATATTTTATCCGCTTTTTCCTTACATATTTTTGACTCGCTCATTTCCAACTCGACCTCCCATTTGCCATCCATAATTCACAATAAATAACTCTTTTATTGATGAACTAGAAATTTTCTCTTAATTCTAAGAAAGTTTAAAGTAAATAATATAACTTGTTACTACCGAGTATCAAGTACCAATAAAGCAAAAAAGGAGGGCGAAAAAGAAAATAACTTTATTTGATTATTTACGTAGCAAATTTATTGGCGACTACTTGTGAAGTAACAATATCAATGTATATTAACTCGAGATATTTCAATCGTCATGTTGTACCAATATTTTCATTTTTAAGATTTAAAGAGTAAGATAATGAAATGTTATGAACTTTTATTATTATTACAGTATATATATATATATATATATATATATATATACACACACACACTAGCGAGGTCATGCTCGGGTTAAGCCCTGTTCCAACGACTATGTGAGCAATTCGTGTCTAAATTTATATTTTTATTTAATTATTTCTCTGTTGATTCTCAATGGTAATATCATCCTGATACCATCCAAATACTTTTTAAAAGGACCTCAGAATTAGTTATATTCATCAAATAGTGTGAGGCAACTTAAGTGATGAAACATGTTTAGTTCAACTCTATGATAGTCCTCTATGTTATCTGATTTCTAAATTGGTGCTAAGATAATTTCACATATATATTTTTGTCTCATGTCCCAGGGATTTCCGGTTAATGTAAAAGTAAATTTTTTATCAAATATATATTATAATAAAAGTTATAATTAAATTAAGGTTGCAAAAAATGGAATGCATACCTCTTGAATTTGAGATTTTGTTTCTGCTGATGGGCAGAAATCATGTGTAATAGGCATTGAGCAGTTTTTGAGCATATCTTTTAAGTTATGGTGTGTCTATGCTATGCGTCTCTCTCTCTTAGATTATTTATAGATAGTGATTTTATCTTTTTCAATTGAATCACCCAAAAGTGTCAGAGGTTTTGATAATTTTGGTAATTCAAGAGTGTTCTTTATTATCCTTTTTGTACTAATTTTGTCAAGCCTTGTATATTTTCCGGCTATTCAATGTCTTGTAATTTCTAAAGCGGCCACATAGCCCTTTTTAGCTATTTATTATTATACACCCCTCGTGTTATTTATTATCAAATTTGCTCTTTCTTCAATAATACAAAATTCAAAATAATTTAATTTTTATATTTTATATAACATTTAAATTAATGGATAACTTTTGTATTTCAAATTTACTTGTTGCTACAACATTGAAGGTGGCAATATAACATCAAAATTAAGAAAATTAGAAAACTATGAAATATAATGTACAATTATCTATAACGAATATGTTATCACAGAGTAATTCTTTTGGCACTTTCACGATACGTCATCCAACTCATCTTTTATCACGAATCGACCGGTTTTTTTGAGAATTAGCGTCTCATTCGGTGGCTTAAGGTCTCGAACAGCTTCGTATTATGTATTATTACTTGCGTGTATGGTCGAGATCGGTTTTCGGATGATTCGGGGTCAATTTGGAAGAAACATTCTTATTTTAGAAGATTAAGCGGTAAGAGTTGACCGCAGTTTGACTTTTGTATAGACGACTCCAAAATGGAGTTTTGATGGTTCCAATAGCTCCGTATGGTGTTGTTGGTATTAGGAGCGTGCCCAGATGTTGATTTGGAGGTTCGTAGATCGTTTCGGCATGAATTGGCGAAAGTTAAAAAATGAAAGTTTTTGAAAAGTTTGACCGAGAGTTAACTTTATTGATGTCGGGGTCGGATCCCGGTTATGAAAGTTGCAATAGGTCCATACTGTCATTTATGACTTGTGTGCAATATTTGAGATCATTCTAAGGTGTTTAGGCTTGTTCGCCATTAATTTTGAATTTTGAAAGTTCGTTAGTTCATTAAGCTTGACTTAAGATGTGATTCGTGATTTTGATGTTGTTAAGTGAGATTTGAAACATCGAGTAGGCCTGCGTTATGATTTGAAACTTGCCTGCAAAATTCGGGGTCGTTCAGAGTTGGTTTAATAGCATTCGGACACTTGGTTGCAGTTCTAGAAATTCTTGATTTCTCCCTTCAAATTTCATGCGTGTTGATATCTGATTCATGGTTTCAGATGTTATTTTGGTGATTTTATCGCGCGAGCAAGTTCACATGATGTTTCTAGACTTGTGTGGATGCTTGGCGTGGAGCCCCAAGGGCTCGGGTGGGTTTCGGGGTGGCTTCAGACCATTTTTAGGCCATTTTCAGTTGCTGGTTTTTGGCTACAGAGGTGTGCATCGTGAACATTTGGTCGCGTTCGTGAAGAGCAAACTGCAGTTTGGGGCCTTGTGAATCGCGATAGCGTAAGCCTTTTCGCGATCGCGTAGGAGGAATTTCTGCTGCATGGGGCTGACTTTGGAAGCTTATATCTTGCAATCTATTAGAAATTTAGAGATGATCAAAAAATAAAAGTTGTAGCCATTTGTGTCTAGTTTTCAGAAAATCAAACCGTTTGACATTTAGAATTCTGTACCAAACGTTATAGTGATATCTTATAGGCTGTCTGGGAGGAGCTTCGAAATCGTTGTTGAAGAATTTGTTCATCGCGATCGCGAAGAAGGAAGCCCGGGCAGTGGATTTAATGTCCAATTTCGGACCTTTGAGCCATTTATCCATATTTTGAGTTGGGGACCTCGAGATTCAGTGAATTTTGAGGCGATTTTTACCATATGGATTAGGATAAGCGTTTCCTACTCGGTTTTTATTATATTTCATGATTACATGATTATTTTCATCCTTAATTAATGAATTGAATGGAAGAAAATGGGAAAATTTTGTAAAATCTTTCAAAATGTAAAATAAGGATTTGAAGGGCGATTCGATATCGAAATTTGAAAATTTTAGTATGGTTGGACTCGTATTTGAATGATGTTCGAATTTTGTGAATTTTTAATGGGCTCAGAGGTGCGGGCCCAGGGTTGACGTTTTAGTTAAAATTAAAAACCGAAGTATAATATGAAAGTCCTGTACGTGAGGTGACGAGTATATAGTCGGGCTTATATGTGAAAATTCAATCGGTTTAAACTCTTAGGCATCTTTTATATATTAATTGGATATTGTGGGCACATATTATATCCTATACTGGTCATGTTCACCATTATATGCTTTATTTGGAAATTGTTGTTACATGCCTCATTCTTTACTTGCCGAGTTTGTTTTATATGCTTATTTGGAGTGGTTACTACATTAACCTTTACATGAATTCTTTGATTGCTGAGTTGCCATTTTATGGAAGGTATTTTCATTATTTAGTTTTTTTCCTTAATTAATTAATTAATTGGAATTTAAGTTATCAAGAGGCATTAATCTAATTACTTGAAGTTGTGATGAAAGGGGATGTCGTTCCTTGCTGAGTTACTTTTCAGTTCATATTATTGTTATTGAGACTTTGTGTCACGACCCCCTTTCACCGTACGTAGGATGTCGTGATGGCACCTAGTCTCTAAGACTAGGTAAGCCTAACAGATTTGTGGAAATACATAATATAAAACTGAAGCCCAATTCTCAACACATGAAATAATTATAAAACTGCCATTCAATAATTACAACTTCCAAAATCCGGTGGAAACAAGTCACAAGCTTCTAAGAGCAAATACTAAGTGTCTCTATACATCAGAGTCTAAAGAAAAAATTAAGGAAAACAACATAGTAAGGATAGAGGGGGACTCTAAGGTCTGCGGACGCTAGCAGATATACCTTAAAGTCTACACGTGTGGTCCAACTCACAGGTATCTAGTCTGGTGGGAAGAACCTGGGTCTGCACAAAAATATATGCAGAAGTATAGTATGCATACACCACAACGGTACCCAGTAAGTGCCAAGTTTAACCTCAGTAGAGTAGTGACGAGGTCAGGGACATTCCCGAGGTACCGCCTCGTAGTCCCAACTGTAAATATGCAAGACTGGGGGGATCTTCCGAGTAAACGCCTCGTAGTCCCAAAGTAAATATGAAGACATAGGGGGATCTCCCTAGTAAACGCCTCATAGTCCCAAAGTAAATATGCAGTACAAGGGGATCTTCCGAGGAACCATCTCGTAGTCCCAAAGTAAATATGCAACAGGTAATCGAAGGAAACATGAATTCTCAACAAGAATCTTACAGTTAAAGATTTAATTCAAATCAAGGAAAACAAGTAATTCAACTAAGCATGTTCCATAAATTGCAAGTAAGATTTAAGGCACGTAGACATGCGATACTAGGCTAAACATGATCACTAAATATGTTAAGGCAACTCAGTTAATGTATTTTAAAAGAAGACAACTCAGTTAAAGAAATTCAAAAGATGATAAATCATCAAGAACCAAATTTTTCCATAATCAGCCCGTGTACGCACTCGTCACCTCGCGTACACGGTGCTCACATATCACAAATTGTTAAAACAGTACCAAATCCTAAGGGAATTTCCCCCACACAAGGTTAGACAAGTCACTTACCTCAAATCTCGCTCAATCAGTCAAGTAGTATGCCTTTCCTTCGATTTTCCAACTCCGATCGGCTCGTATCTAGCCAAAATAATTTCATACTATAAATATAACTACAAAAAACTAATTTAAATAATGAAACTACGACTTTAGTAAAGAATTAAAAATTCGGCCCAAAAGGTCGACTCGGGCCCACGTCTCGGAATCGGGTAAAAATCACAAATTACGAACACCCATTCGATAACGAGTTCACACATACCAAAATTACCAAAAATCGATACCAAGGCGCCACTCAAATCCCCAAATTAAACTTTCTAAACCCTTAGCCTCAAACTTACTCATTCCACCTTAAGCACACACAATCTAGGTGGAAAAATCAATGGAAAAACAATATTATTGGTCGAAAAAAAAGTACAAGAGACTTACCTCAAGAAATCCCTCGAAAATGCTCTCAAGAATCTCCAAACCCCGAGCTCAAAATGTCCAAAATGATAAAAATCACAAACCCTTGATTTAATATAGTCTTCCCAGACTTTCTGCTTTTGCGGACCAAATTCCGTTTCTGCGGCACCGCTTCTGTGGTGAAGTCTCCGCATCTGCGGAGTTCACTTAAGCTCCTCGATTCCGCACCTTAGTGCAAATGTCCTCATCTGCAGATGCGCTTCTGCGGTCCCTCGTCTGCTTCTGCGGAAGCCTTGGACTCCCTAGCACCCTCGCCCATTTCCGCTTCTGAGGTTACTCTTTCGCATAAGCGACTTCGCTTCTGCGAGCTTCGCGCCGCATCTACGACCACTGGTCAATTTCCTCAGCCCCGCATTTGCGGCCAATTGCTCGCTTCTACGGGCTCGCACCTGCGTTCAACCTTGCGCAGGTGTGATTACACCAGAACCAGCCCAGCACCAGAAAACCTTCTAAGTCCAAAATTGATTCGTTAACCATCCGAAACTCACCCGAGGCCCCTAGGACCTTAACAAATTATACCAACCAGTCCTAAAACATCATACGAACTTAGTCGAGACTTTGAATCATATCAAACAATGCTAAAAACAAAAATCGTGCATCGATTCAAGCCAAATAAACTTTAAAACTTCAAACTTCTACACCCGATGCCGAAACCTATCAAATCAAGTCTGATTGACCTCAAATTTTGCATACAAGTCATAATTGACATTATAGACCTACTACAATCTCCAGATTCGGAATCCGACCCCGATATCAAAAAGTCCACTCCCGGTCAAACCTCCCAAAAATTCATCAAATTTCCAACTTTCGCCAATTGACGCTAAAATGACCTACGAACCTCCAAGTAAACATCCGAAGACGCTCCTTCGACCAAAATCACACTACGGAGCTATCAGAACTTTCAAAACTCCATTCTGGAGTCATCTTCAGACAGTTTGAACTACGGTCGATTCTTACGACTTAAACTTCCATTTTAAGGACTATGTGTCCCACTTCACTCTGAAACCAAAGACAAATCCTCCCGGCAAGTCACAAAACCCAAAAAATGAAATAGAGGGAGCAATAAATAGGGGTTCGAGGCTAATACTCTCAAAATAACCGGTCAGGTCATTACATCCTCCCCCTCTTAAAACATACATTCGTCATCGAACGAGTATAGAGACATACCAGAAGTGTTAAAAATATGAGGATAACGGCTGCGCATATCATGCTCGGTCTCCCAAGTCGCCTCCTCGACCGGATGACCCCTCCACTGAACCTTTACTGAAGCGATGTTCTTTGACCTCAACTTCCGAACCTGCCGGTCCAAAATGGCCACTGGATCCTCAACATAAGATAGATCATTGTCCAACTGGACTAAGATGAAGTCTAACGCATGAAACGGATCGCCGTGATACTTCCGGAGCATGGAAACATGGAATACTGGATGAACTACAGAGAGACTAGGTGGTAGTTCAAGTCTGTAAGCCACCTCTCCAACCCTCTGAAGAATTTCAAAAGGTCCGATATACCTAGGGCTCAACTTGACCTTCTTTCCGAACCTCATAACACCCTTCATGGGCGAAACCCGGAGCAAAACCCGCTCCCCAATCATTAATGCAACGTCGCGAACCTTCCGATCCACATAACTCTTCTGCCTCGACTGGGTTGTACGAAGTTGATCCTGAATCAATTTAACTTTCTCCAAGGAATCCTGAACCAAGTATGTACCCAATAGCCTAGCCTCACCCGGATCGAACCAACCCACTGGATACCGGCACCGTCTACCATACAAAGCCTCATACGGTGCCATCTGAATGCTCGACCGATAACTATTGTTGTAGTCAAACTCCGCAAGTGGCAAGAATTGATCCCAAGCACCCACAAAATCAATCACACACGTACAGAGCATATCCTCCAATATCTGAATAGTGTGCTCGGACTGTCCGTCCGTCTGAGGGTAAAATGTTGTACTCAACACCACATGAGTACCTAACTCACACTGTACGGCTCTCCAAAACTGTGATATAAACTGCCTACCCCGGTCAGAGATGATAGATACCGGTTTCCATGAAGCCAGACAATCTCGAGATGTAAACATGAGCCAACTGCTCCGAATAGTAAGTAGTAACCATATGAATGAAATGAGCTGACTTAGTCAATCTATCCATAATCACCCAAACCGCATCGAACTTCCTCTGAGTCCGTGGGAGCCCAACAACAAAATCCATAGTGATCCGCTCCCATTTCCACTCTGGAATCTCTGTCTTCTGAAGTAATCCACTTGGTCGCGGATGCTCATAATTCACCTACTGACAATTTAGAAAACGAGCTACATATTCCGCGATGTTCTTCTTCATCAGCCTCCACCAATAGTGCTGCCTCAAATCTTGATACATCTTCGCAGCACCTGGGTAAATGGAGTACTGCAAACTATCAGCCTCCTGGAGGATCAACTAACGCAAACCATCTATATTAGGCACACATAGCCTGCCCTGCATCTGTAATACACCGTCATCTCCAATAGTGACTTCCTTGGCATCACCGTACTGAACCACGTGCTTAAGGATAAGAAAAGATAAGCAGATGGGGTCATCATTTTGACGCTCTCTGATACGATCATAAAGAGAAGACTGATAAGCCACACAAGCCAAAACTCTACTCGGCTCGGAAACATCCAATCTGACAAACTGGTTGGCCAAGGCCTGAACATCCAAGGCTAAGGCCTCTTTGCTACTGGTAGATATGCTAAACTGCCCAAACTCTCCACCTTGCGACTCAAGGCATCGCCCACCACATTGGCCTTCCTGGGATGATAGGGAATGGTCATGTCATAATCCTTAAGCAACTCCAACCATCTTCGTTTCCACAAGTTAAGATCCTTCTATTTAAACAGATGTTGTAGACTCCGGTGATCGGTGAAAACCTTATAAGGAACACCATACAAGTAGTGCAGCCAGATCTTAAAGGCATGAATAATAGTTGTTAACTCAAGGTCGTGGACATGATAATTCTTCTCATGCACCTTCAACTGTCTGGACGCGTAGGCAATCACCCTACTATCCTGCATCAACATCGCGCCGAGACCAATGCACGACGCATCACAATACACCGTATACGACCCCGATCCAGTAGGCAACACTAACACCGGGGCTGTAGTCAAAATAGTCTTGAGCTTTTGAAAGCTTTCCTCGCATTCCTTGGTCTACCTGAACAGAGCACCCTTTTGGGTCAATCTAGTCATAGGTGTAGCAATAGATGAGAAACCCTCTACAAATCGACGGTAATACCCCGCTAAGCCAAGAAATATCCGAATCTCCGTAGCTGAGGACGGTCTAGGCCAACTCTGCACTGCTCCAATCTTCTTCGGATCTACCTTGATCCCCTCACTCGATACTACATGACCCAAAAATGCCAGTGAGTCTAGCCAGAACTCACACTTCAAAAGGTTTGCATGCAATTTCTTCTCCCTCAAGGTCTAAATTGCAATCCTCAGGTGCTGCTCATGATCCTCCCGACTCCGGGAGTACACCAGAATGTTGTCAATAAACACAATGACGAAGGAGTCAAGATAGGGCTGAAATACACTGTTCATCAAGTGCATGAATACTGCTGGGGCATTGGTCTGCCCAAAAGACATCATAAGGAACTCGTAATGACCATACCGAGTCTTGAAAGCAGTTTTCGGGATATCTGGCTCCCGAATCTTCAACTGATGATAGCCTGAACGTAAGTTGATCTTAGAGAACACTCTGGCACCCCGAAGCTAATCAAATAGGTCATCAATATATGGCAATAGGTACATGTTCTTG
Source organism: Nicotiana otophora (assembly GCA_000715115.1). Taxonomy (NCBI): domain Eukaryota; kingdom Viridiplantae; phylum Streptophyta; class Magnoliopsida; order Solanales; family Solanaceae; genus Nicotiana; species Nicotiana otophora. Next base: position 18,145 of record AWOL01S0004548.1, on the reverse strand, counting down.
ACTGTAACCTTGTTCAACTGGCGATAATCAATACACATTCGCATAGAACCATCCTTCTTCTTCACAAACAAGACAGGAGCACCCCAAGGAGACACACTAGGACGAATGAAGCCCTTATCAAGAAACTCTTGCAACTGTTCCTTTAAAATTTTCAACTCTGCTTGGGCCATCCGATAGGGTGGAATAGAAATGGGCTGAGTGACCGATAACAAATTAATGCCAAAGTTAATATCTCTATCGGGCGGCATGCCCGGAAGATCTGCTGGAAATTTGCAAAATCTCTCACTACCGGAACTGACTCGACAGTAGGACTATCAATACTAACATCTCTCACATAGGCTAGATACGCGTCACACCCCTTCTCAATTATTCGCTGAGCTTTAAGAAATGCAACAACCTTGCTAGGAACATGATCCAAGGTATCTCTCCACTCTAGTCGCGGTAAACCTGGCATTGCCAGCGTCACCGTCTTGGAATGACAATCAAGGATAGCGTGATACGGAAACAACCAGTCCATGCCCAAAATAACATAGAAATCTACCATGTTGAGTAATAATAAATCAGCTCTGGTCTTAAAACCACTAAGAACAATCAAACACGACCAATACACACGGTCAACAACAATAGAATCACCCACGGGTGTAGATACATAAACAGGTGAACTCAGAGAATCACAGGATATACCCAAATACGAAGCAAAATATGATGACACATAGGAATAAGTGGATCCTGGATCAAATAAAACTAATGCATCTCTATGACAGACCGAAATAGTACTTGTGATAACAGAATCTGATGTAACTACCTTTGTCCTAGTAGAAAGAGCGTAATATCTGGCCTGACCTCCCCCTCTAGGGCGACCTCTACCTGTCCGACCTCAACCTCTAGCTGGTTGTGCAGGTGGGGTGGTAGCTGGTGCTGCAATCATAGCCTGAGGACCCGGTGGAGCACGTGGTGCCTGAGATAACTGTAGTGGTGCACCCCTCCTGAATCTGGGGCAATCCCTCACCAAATAATGAGTGTCGCCACACTCAAAACAAGCTCTTGGAGGACGTGGAAGCTGCGATTGGCTCGGGCCTGATGGACTAGACTAAACACTAGAAGCACCCCATACAGGAGGCACACTAGACACTGGTGGTGCATAATAAGGATCCTGGGGCCTAGTAGTGGCCGGAGCACCGCTGGCAGCTGGAAGTGCTAAATGGACATGGCGACCCATATAACCCCTGCCTTGATGAGCTGTCGTTGGGGCACGAGTACCACTGTAAGTGCCAGACTCTCGAGACCTCTTGGCCTCTCTCTCCTCTCTATCCCAAGTCAGCATACCCTCCAACCTCCTAGCAACCCCTACTACCTACTGGTACATAATAACCTATATTCTTCTATTTGCTTTCTAGCACTATTAACATGTTAATTTGATTAGTTTACTTAATTTTATTTATATAAATATTAGTAGTACCTATTTTTTTAAAGTATATTAATCTTTCTTTTCCTTTTTTAGATTTTCGATTTTCTAACAATATATGTTTTGCAGTAATTCGTTTGCCCTACAGTATTAAGATGAATATTCTTTTTTTAATTTTTATCCCATCTATAATGATATTCTTCTATCACATTTTATGTGATACTTTTTTCTTTTTAGTCAATTCAAAAATGAATACTATTTTTTATATTTAATAACAATTTTACTTTAAAATGCCCATTGTACACATAATGAGATGATTTATAGCGAACACAAATATTTATGGTTCATTTTAGGCCACAAGTGTCGAAAGTTTTTATTTTTTTGGCAGAATAGCCTCATAAACACTTGTACTTATTCGCGTTTGTCATTCCGGTCCTTGTATTCAACAAAATTTCATCCAGACACTTATAGTTGTTCAAAATCAATATTTTAAATCCCTTTAACCGTTGACTGGGTCTATGCGGCTGCTTGACAACTGAACTGGACAAAACACGTGTATTTCACGCATATATGGAGTGTGAGTATAATTATTTTAACCAAAAAATAAATAAAATGATAAAAAAAGAAAAAGACAAAAAGTTAAATACAAAGAAAAGTCAATGAGTGTTTTCTCTTTGCGTTTTTACCACATCCCCCTTCCCATTTTCTCTCTCCTCCTTCCTTCTTCTAGTTATTACCCTTTCTTCCATTTTAACCCAAAACCCAACTACAATACAACTGTTTTCACCACCTCTCATCCACCATAAATGTTCATGTGCCCCAGATTCAAAAAGATTCTCAAATTGGTAACAACTTATGAAGAAAATTCTTTTCTAAATTCCTCATCCCCCTCCCCCAAGCTTCTGATGACAAGTTTTTGCAAGGAATAAAAATAGAAAAAGTACAAAAATATCTCGGACGGGCCATTTTTCGGTAGAGGAATCTTACAAAAACTTGTTGACGGGAAGATATGGGAGTTTCAGAGCGGGCGGGCGTACAAGTTTGACGGGAAGATATCGGCGTTTCCAGGGAGAGAAGGAGGAGGAACGTTGATTTGGAGGTGGTTTTGTCATCGGAAACAATGGACGGGCTGGAGTTAGATACAGAGTTCATGCAATATGTTTCTGGGTATTGACCGGTGTAATTCTTACGTGAATTGGGACGGTTAAATAGGGAGCTTTGTATTGGGTTTGGGGAGGGGGGTATTTTGAAGGTGGTGGTAAATATATGGTGAATTATGGAGAATAAAGATGGTGAGTGAGGAGGAAGGTGATGAAGGGGATGGTAGAATAGAAAAGGAAAAAATATAATTTTTAAATAATTTAAATAATAAATAAAATCTGATGTGGCATCCACATCAGCGCGTTTGAAGATCACATGCGGTTAGAGTGTTTAAAATATTGATTTGTAATAATTATAAGTATCCGGATAAAATTTCTTTGAGTACAAGGACCGGGATAACAAACGCGAATAAATACAAGTGTCTATGAGGCCATTCTGCCTATTTGTTTCATAAACTCTACGACCAGTCAAACACCGTTACATAAATTAAGACGGAAGTAATATATATTTGTTTGCAAAGTCTAAGACGTATATTAAATTAAACCGCAAACTAACTAAACTTTGTAGTAATTTACGCGATGATTCTTTTTTCTTATTGTCATGACCCGAAATTCCAAGCGTGCAGCCGTGATGGAGCCTAACGTCCGCTTGCTAGGTAAGGCAACGTTAGATAATTAATTAATTATTTTTAGCAATTTAAAAGCAAAACATTAATAATACAAAACTGCAATATTCTAAAATAGATGTGATAAATACGAACGTATCGCAGTTTTAACATATCCCAGAAATCTGAAGTCACGAACACATCGGCAACTAAAGTGCTATAAATAAAGTCTGAACGAAATACTACTTGTAGACAATAAATTAACGTCAAGAAAATAATCGAGACCGAAAAATATTGCAACAATCGTAGTATTTGATTTCAAATAATTTGAGTGTACAATCTCTATGAATCCTCTGATTCTTCTTTCCAATAGTAAATAAATTCAAGGGCCCTTGAGCTTGATCTTGAATATATAGTTGTTGCCACGAACGATGATCTTGAATTCAACTAGCACGAACTTTGATTAGAACTCCTACTCCTTGAATCTTGATTTGTTCTTCGTTCTTGAGCTTGAGTTTGATTACTTGAACTTGATTTGTTCTTCGTTCTTGAGCTTGAACCTGATTGCTTGAACTTGAACTTGATTGTTTGAAGCTTGAAACTTGTGGAGGAATTTGTAGCGTTTGATCCACGAGCTATTTCTTGCTTCTTATTATAACTTCTGGTGTCTTTTCTGATTTATGTAGACCCATATTTATAGTTGTAGAAGGTAAAAGTTATGATAAGAATAAACTCTTTCTGACCAATCAAATTGAAGTGTGACAAGACCGTATTTGATTAGCCAGAACATGTCACTTGCACATGTGGCGCAGTTTCATTGGCCATTTAATTTGACTTGGCATGTCTTGTCATTTTAACATGTGACACGATCCTATTGGCTCTTCCGTTTGACTTGGCGTGCCACATCATTTGACACGTGGCATCAAACTGGGCCTCTAGGAAGATGACATATTGGGCTTAATGAAGTGAGCTCATTATTTGAAGTCCAACTAAATGGGCTAGCCCAGTCAATATTATTGGACTTAAGTAATTGGTCCAATTAAATTAGTCATAATATTTATTTGAACTAATATATTTAAAATATAGTCCAAATTATTTTATTGAATTTAAATCCAATAAATTTTACATGCCTACAAATGCCCCATACTTCAAGACTTATCATGTGTGTAGACTAATTAAAACTCAAAGATTAGGCTTGAGGTACACATAATAGACATATTTGTCCTCTTAAAATTTTTCCCGAATTGAATCTTTACTTTCCTCGAGTTAAGAAAAGAATTTCCATGTTACTAATGGCATGTATAAATATACATAATGACTAAACCATCAGTCATCTCGTAAGACAAAGTATTCATGAAACTTTTTTCTACTTTAAATTCCATTCTTTGCATTAACGTAAACTATTTTCCATTCTTTGCATTAAAGAAAAGTTTCATCTGACGTAACAATTCTTTACGTGGCCATCCATGGTCGGAGGACTCCTATTCATATAGGAATATGGTCGTCCGCACATTACCAAGCATATAAGAAGTGTTTGATAGTCTCCAAATCCCACTTGAACTTGAAGTAGCCATTGACTAAATCCCTTTAGGAGAAAAATTGTCGCTGCCGCCTTAGCACTGGTCCCATATCGGCAAAACGAACTTCAACGCCATTTTTCAGCACCTATATAAAGTCATGTGCTCATGTTTATTTAGCATAAACCTGCGGCATCAGGAAGTTATTTTGAATTTGCCTCTTTGACGATTAAGAAGCACTGCTGCCATGGTAACTTATATTTATGTGCTTTTTTTTCGCTTTGTTGTTTCTTTTCTAGCCCTTTTTTTGTAGGTCAAATAGAGACTGGCAAGTTCTTATTCAAGGAATGATCCATGCACGAAGAAGGTGATTTGAATGGTCCATGCATGAAGAAGGTGATCTTAGGGTGTGAAGGAAGGTGATTTGAATGGTCCATGCATGAAGAAAGTGATCTTAGGGTGTGAAGGGATGGACACACATCCCCGCCTGCAAACCAGAGGGATAATTTTGGGTGTGAAGGGATGGATACCCATTCCGGCCCGACTATCAGAGAGATTACTCTCAATGTGGCTCGACTATCGGAGAGATTACTCTTAATGTGGCTCGACTCTAGGAGAGATTACTCTCAATATGGCTCGACTATCGGAGAGATTACTCTCAATGTGGCTCGACTATCTGCGAGATTACTCTTAATGTGGCTCGATTATCGGATAGATTACTCTCAATGTGGCTCGACTATCGGAGAGATTACTCTCAAGGTGACCCGACTATCAGAGATATTATTCTCAAGGTGGACTGACTATCGGAGAGATTATTCTTGAGGTGACCCGACTATTGGAGAGATTACTCTCAAGGTGGACCGACTATCAGAGAGATTACTCTTAAGATGACCCGACTTTCGGAGAGATTACTCTCAGCGTGTGAAGGGATGGATACTCATCCCTCCCCAAAGAAACCGGAGGCCATTTCAGGACGCCAAAGTTCATATGGCATATCGAAGTACAAGTCTATGGCAACAAATACATAGACAAATCCTCAAACATCATATGGGAGGACAAATCCATGGTAACATATAGAAGGAAAAATTCATAAAGAGGCCAACTTAAGGTACAATGGGACTTACATGTCCACCTTAAGATTGGAAAGTTATAGTTCCTTTTAAGAACAAACCCACGAAGAGGCCAACTTAAGGTGCAAAGGGACTTAAATGTCCACCTTAAGATTGGAAAATTAGAAAGTTTCAACTTGAATACTTGGTAAACTTTGAAGATTTGGCGGACTTCGCAAACTTTAACTTGAAGAGTGGTGGACTTTTAAACTTCAACTTGAAAAATTAGAAGGCTTGAAGACTTCAACTTGAAGATTTGGAGGACTTAAATAATTCAACTTGAAGACCGACGGACTTGAAGATTTTAACTTGAAGACCGACGAACTTGAAGACTTCAACTTGGAGACTTGGAAGGCTTAAATAATTCAACTTGAAGACTTCAACTTGAAAACCGATGGACTTGAAGACTTCAACTTGGAGACTTGGAGGATTTAAATATTTCAACTTGAAGATCGGCGAACTTGAAGACCGAAGGACTTAAAGATTTGGTGAACATGAAGACATAGTGAATCTCCGGGCTTCAATGCAAATACTTAGTAACCTCCTAAAAGACTAAAATCATTCCATTGAAGATACCAATTTACCACAGAGGCTTGCCCCCTTTCAACCAAATGGGATCCAAAGTTTAACAGAAGAATGGTATCTTAGCTCGATTTTTAAGTGTTGATTGAATGGATAATATTCCATCGTACTTCATTTGGACAACGATTGGGGAATTATGTATCTTTTGAACTTATGCGACTGAACTCATAATAAAACTGTAAGCTGCCTACGTACCTCGGTTGTCACGACCCAAAATCCTTTAAAGGTCGTGATGGCGCCTAACACCGTTGTCAGTCAAGCCAGCAACACTTGATTAACTTAATTACCCATTTTAGTATTTTAAAATCATAATTTTCCTCAATTTAATAGTAAAAGATGGAATTTTCAGAGTAAATGAAAGTATTTTCACAATCTCAATAATGAACAACCCATAATCACCCCAAAACCTGGTGTCACAAGTGCATGAGCATCAACTAGGAATGCAAAATAAAATACAACATATGTCCGGAATATAAATTGGACTGAAAAAATATATAAATACTCTGAGGGAGACTCTGCTGGCTGCGGGTCGTAATTGGACACGCCTCTTCTCTCACAAGGCCACTAGACATATATGTACCTGCACAAAAATTACAGGAAGAGTAGTATGAGTACGTAAATCAACATGTACCTAGTAAGTATCTAGCCTAACCCCGGAGGATTAGTGACGAGGGGCCGACATCGATACTTACTAGTGGTCCAATAATATCATGTACAGTAAAAAGGTAAATAAATATGGGGCAGAGTAAATAAATAAAATAAACAAGCATAAAATACGTGGTACAAATTCCCCTCTTTACAATGAACTCAAGCTCTCCATTAGAAATCCCCTCCTTAACCGAAGAACATATATAGATGTATATAGATTGTCATAATTCAAATCAGAAAAACTCACGGATACACTGGCTTCTTGCCAAATATTACGCATGATTTCATGAGGATATGTTATAGGAAACGCCGAGGCGTACGGCTCGATCCAACATAAATATTTAAACGGTGCAATGCCGATGGTCGAATGGCACGGACTATAGATGCATCTATTAAACTGCCGAGGCAAACGACCCGCTCCCATGAGAGTGTGGTACATAAATCCTGCCGAGGCGATCGGTCCGATCCCGTAAGATGTGAAATACATAATCCTGCCGAGGAGATCGGCCCGATCCTATTAGAATAAGGAGTGTTGATACCCAATTTTGCCCTCATATTTTCTCGAATAGTATATATACTTTCAAAATATCATTTGGAATCATTATTTAGTTACAAATCTATACAAGCATTTTTCTATAATTTTCAGAGCTTTAAAATTAATTTTTCTGCATTTAAATTACTTGAATATTTATTAATTACTCCTTTCAATTATTTTATGATTACTTAATTACCTAAAATTATTATTTTGCATCTATAATACTTGCTTAAGATATTTTACTCTATGGTTTATAATTACATTAGTATTTTTAGGCCATTTGTACAATCTTGCAATAATAGCCTTTATTTTAAACTTTTATTGCATTTGTCATTTTATTTAAGGTCAAAATAATATCTTACATTCTTATAATCTTCTACTATTATTTTAAATATTAATTTGCATAAATAGCATTTTTAAAAAAAATTATTTAATTATTTTATTTAAATTATTGTTTCCTTAATTTCCTATTTTTTAAATTTGGCCCAAAATTAGGATTAATTTCGGACCAGACAAGCCCCAAATCCTTGGCCCAATCCCCAAGCCCAATCCAAATGACCCTTTTATCCTCAATCCAGTCCTAAAAACCCGACCCAGCTCTTCTTAAATCCCAGCCATTGATCAAAAGCGATCAACAGCTCACAACACTCCTCCCCATTCTCCTTATATCCCCTCACCCAGACCCTAATCCCCATTTCCTAAAGACAGCCTCCTATATTCCCTGTCATGCCCTTCTCCTTCACAAACCCTAATCGTTACACCCCCAATTATCTCCCATTCCGACCTTAATATGGAATCCTCTTAAAATTTGCCTTCTATATATGCTCTATCTCCGTGTTACTTACACGATTTTGGTATTACTTTGTACTTGCCTATTTTTGGCAAGTACCAGACCTGAAATCATATGGAAATCATCTTCAATCTTTAAGATGTAGATGGTATTCCATCTAGATACATTTATAACAAGGCTATATGGGTCCGATTAGCCAAGATCTTCAGCCAATTTTCGATTTCTGTCAACTAAGGTTTACCTATATTTTTCTCTAATTTAACTTTTACTGATTCTCCAAGTTATTATTTCCTTATTTATGTTTATTTTATAGTATTTCCTTGATTTGTTTATTTGATTTCGACTACTATATAAACCCCTCCCCTTTCCCCTTTGAAACAGACTTTTTTCACCCGGATTCACTAAATATCGAAGTTATTACTCTATTGTTCTCTTATTCTCTTGTTCTATACTCTAGTTCTTGGCCGGCTGTAAGCCAAGGCCACCGGAATTCGATTTTCAACTTTGCTTGGTGCGAGCACTGCCCAGGGTTCATTTGAAGCCCATGGGAACTCTGACGCACTAAGAATCTGGGTTTTGCTCTTTGTTGACATTCAGAGCACTGTGAAATTTGTTCTTTCTTGTTGTCTATTTATTCAACTGATAACTAGTAAGTCTCTTGGCTTTACAATTTTATTCTTTTGTGTTTATGTCCTGCATATTCACGCCTCTGAATTTCATGACCTAATGTGTTCTTAGACCATCTCTGTGTGTAACTTTGCTAGCATTAAACTTGCCTTATGATCTGAACCTATTTAACACTTGATTGTTACCTAAAATTTCTAGTTTTGAGAGATGTTATTTGAATATGCTTTCCTTGAATAATTTAGACCCTCTTAAGTTCATTTAGCCTAATGTATTGTTACCTAAATGTCTACATTACTGTTTGACATGAGTTTGTTTTCCCACTCTACTTTGAATTTCTGCAATGACTGCCTCACAACTGTAATGTGTTATAATATGTGACTTGCTCCCATGCTATTGTGTCACTCAGCATATCTTTAGCTTACTCGATTTCGTATCCCTTTAGTGATTATTTGAGACTTTAGAGTAACTATCTTAATTTATGTTTCCCTACCATGTTTGATATTGTTTTGCTTCACCATGTAAGTTAACATGTCTGTCTTTTGATTTGTGATGGATACTTAGCATAATTTGGACCCTTAAGCTTTAAACTTTCTAAGTTAGTGCCCTACCTAGACTCGTTTGGTATTATACACCTTTGTATGTTAATCTTGTAATCTCAGGAAACTTGATTCTCCTCTAACTCTCTCAATGTATTTTCTGCCAATATGTTATTTCTTGCTAAGTGTTAAATCTGTAATAGCAACCTACCTCTAAGTCTTGTTGACCCTCTTAACTAGCATGTTCTGTGTTTTAAGCAACTTTGCTATGTCTGCTTTCTAAAATACAAGTGCATCTCTCCAAATTCTGTCCCTAAATCATTGTTCTCTCACTCTCATTGGTTACCTACACTATTCTGAATCTATCACTCTTGGCCGGCTGAAAGCCAAGGCCAATAAGACTCTCTCTATTGACCTCCCTAGTGTGAGCACTGCTCGGGCTCCATTTGAGACCACTGTGATCTTTGACACACTAGAATTTGGGGTTCTTTGGCCACTCTCTTTACTATTGAGACTTTAGCTGTCTCTGACACTTAGTTCTTTCCTCATTCTATCTATTGAATATGCAAACTGGTTTGTTTAAGTAATTTCTGTGTGATTCAATGTTTGGGGTCGTATGATCAATCTGTGGCTGTTTGGTTTAGTTTGAGTTCCTCTATGGTTTCTGGGTTGTGCTGATGAATATAGTCCCTGGTTGGGATCTGGGTATGCTATTTGTGAAGAAAGCATTTGTTGAAGGCCCAGGCAATACTGGGTATCTCCTTTTGGGCCTGCAATAGGCCTACTGTTTTTGCTTGTATAATATTTTGTAATTACATTCACCATTGTGTCAGTAATAATTTTGTAATAAACAATTAGGGTGTTAGTGAAATCGGGGAAATGGGCATACTCTAGTGTTTGCATGAAAGGGTAGAAAATATGCCTATAGGGTTCGTATGATCTACTTGTTATTTTATCCAACCTGCCATATATTCTATTCAATTTCCATGTACACTGGTAGAAATCATGCGATTAGGAGAATCACACACTCACACAACTTGTCTACTATCAAGGCATAGGTGCTTTATTTATTCCTATGTCTACTACCATGTGTTACTAGATAGCATGCCTATAGGAAACAAATATCAATAGCCATTCCTTCAATAATTGCAGCATATTCATTAGATACCATTCCTATAGGATTTTACTAGCTTATGTTCTATCGATCTTCATCTAGAAATCATGCCTATAGGACTTTAAATGGTTAATTTGCTATTGTTATCATACTGCACACCTAGAAAACATGCCTATAGGGGCTAAGTATAAAGAATCATTTTCAATCGTTAACCGTTAGAAATCCTACCTATATGGTATTACCACTCGCTTTAAAGTGTTAATACTGAACTTTCAAACGTTGTTTCATTGCTTAGCCATGCCACTATTAGAGAGCATGCCCATAAGATCAAACACGAGTAATTCTGAATATTTCCAATGGTTCTCACTGGCCCCTACTGCGTGAATCACCTAGAGATCATGTCTATAAGCTTAAAGTGGCATCTTGAATCTGAAACTGCCTGCATGTTTGAATCCAAGGTCATATAGAAACCATGTCTATAAGGCTTAAATGGATTTAATTTGTCTCAGATCTGAAACCTACGAACGTCGTCGCTAATTTGTCGCCAAAACGCTCGTAGCTAGCAGAATTGCTTGATAATCCGTTGCTAATTCGTCGCTTAATGAGATTAGTGATGAATTTTTCTGTTTAACTATAGAATCTGTCCGTCGCTAAAACCTGATTGTTTTAGTAGTGTTGAGCCCCTAACTGTCCTTACATGAAGTCCAACTTGTTTTGTATGTTGCCTATTTTATCATTTTGAGCAGCCTAAGTAAAGTCTAGAACCACCCTAAATAGAGATCCAATGCCTCCTGGACCATAAGTATAGGACGGGCAGTGCACGCATAGGGAAAGACTTAGAATTGAATTAGAGCGCTTAGGTAAACAACTTTAACATAGTAATCGGAAAGCAGGAGATGATAGTCTGTGCCCGCTGAATAATATGAGTAACTCCCTACCTCAAAGGAGTTGTGAAGTATTATTTGTGTTGCACAGGGTGATCCTTTAGGCTAAAAAACTTAGGACCCCACCACCTCTTCTTTATACATTTAGCCATCTAATATAGACCGTCATAGTTATATCCTTGTAATCCTTATTTCTCATTGTATTATAATAAATTTCTTTAACCCTTACTCTCTTTGTTTATCTTGCCTAATTATAATCCACATAATCTTAAGTTCGGTCGGGACCCACAGTTGTGGACCTCGATGAGTGCCTAACACCTTCTCTTTGAGGTAATTTGAGCCCTTACCCGATCTTTGGTGGCGTTGGCTAGTCAAACAGAGTTATCTACATAATAGGTGCCCTAACGCACCTCAAAACCCGTTAGGTGGTGACTTTTCTTCTTTTAGCACTTTATCTCCCATTCAAAAGAGTTGTCACAACGTCAAGACCCACTTTCGCGAGAAAACGGGGCACGATAACATGGCGACTCTGCTGGGGAAATACTTAGGCTCTTACCATAATGAACTTGGCTTACGTAGATTATTCTTTTTGTTATAAAATTCACATCCCTTCCCTGCTCCACCTTTATTTTTTTAAATTTGCAACAACATGCACATCCCTTTCCCGTTCGCCATTATTTGGTATGATTGCTCTTCATTTTGTTTAAAGACTGCTATATCATGCCTCTCCCATCCCTACTCCCTTACTTGCTTTATTACATTCTCACATATATTCCACGAACTAACTTCTTCCTTTGTCTTTCATTCTTATGCTTTTCATGTTTTAACTTTTTACCGTATTTACTGCTTTTACATATTTATCATGCCAATACTTGGCAATGTGTTATTATTTCTGCATAAAGCATTCTCCACATCATACTCCACTCGTGCCAATTATCAATATAGCGGCGCTTGATGAGCGTCCGCGGTCTTCCAGAATTTACAGTTTTAAATCGGAAAGGCTTATTTGCGGTAGACTAGTCGATCAGCGGTGCAGTCGATAGTCTCGTGCCTTTCCCTCTCAAGTTGTCCACTTGAGAGTACCAGTCTAGACCATTCTAGAAACCTTACTCCAATATCAAATGTACATGCATCATGTTAAACCTAGTATGAGTTATGACGTTGTTAACGTAATATCCCGCTAAGATAAGCCTTGTCCAAAGTCCGACGAGATTTCCACAATCCCAATGGACGCTACCATGTTATGTGCATTACTTGGAAAAAATGTGCCAATATGTTGATCATTATTGCGTAAATAGTCAAATCTGGAGGGGGGAAGGGCTAACCTTATTTTCTTGCAGAAAATAAAGTACGACGTCCCCAGGTTCAGCATGGTCCAAAACATCCTACCTCTGCTACTTGATTGGTGGAATGTCCTTGCTAGACATCCGACCAAGTAGGGCATTGATCGAGGTCGCTGCCATGTTTTGGGACGAGAAAAGGTCCGTCTTCCGCTTTGGTGACATAGAAATGACTCCTCACTTAGAAGAAATAATAGGCTTCGCCAAGCTACCATGGGATAGTACAAGGTTATTAGTACCAGAGAATCGCACCCCTGGCAGTTTTCTAAAAATGCTAGGTTTTAAGAAAAATGATGAATTGCTTTGTTTGAAGAAGTCATACATCACATTCGAATTCCTTTATGAGCATTACGGGAATAGTAAGTCATATTATATTCATCATGAGGAACTTGCCATTACCTCCTTAGGTTGGACGCACCGCCGAGTTTATGTATTCATCATTTGCTTCTTGGGTTTGTTGATATTTCCACTGAAAGGGGGAAAGATTCATACTCGTTTAGCTATGGTTGCAAGAACTTTAATAGAAGGCATCGAGGGGAAAACCTACACCATCAGCCCTCTGATCCTAGCTGAACTGTACCGCGCTCTAGATCGGTACAAGCAGGGGTTCGGACATTTTGAAGGTTGTAATTTATTATTGCAAGTCTGGTTATTGGAACACTTTCAGAAGGAAGAATATCATCAAGAGCTTCTGCTACGGCCATTGAATGACTACATATCCTACCACCATCCAAAGAAAATGACATTCATCCCAGATAGGTTCGCACAGTTCGGAAGTGCTGTAAGTTGGATACGTTTCTTCAGCAATCTGACAGACGAAAAGGTTCATTAGATGTTTGAGTGGTTTCCTAGTAGTGAGTTCATCATCAGGTCAAGGGATACTACTCATTTGGTATTGATCGGGTTGCGAAGCATTTATCCCTATGCTCCTATAAGGGTAATGAGACAAGAAGGAAGAAAATAGGTCATACCTCGGGTTTCTAACATGGTCCAGTACAATAAAGATTTCAAAGTGGACATCATTCCTTTGAAGTTCGAGGCGCAACATATGTGGAACCAGAAGGTCATTGTGGAAGGAGAGACTATCGAGCTAGACAGGTACCATGCCGGTCATATATATTTCTATCCATCATGATTGGTAGATGATGTAGCGGGAAACATCAAGTTTGGGGTCAATTTGGAAAATAGGATCATCGATGATGCTGCTGAGGCACAGGTCAAGTATAGAAGGCTTCACAAAAGGGTTTTCGAGTTTGAAGCTAGACATCTGGAACAACATAATGTGGACATGGAGGCAATTAATGAATGGAAGGAAGTCGCCACTAAGTCCACTGAGAGATTGGAATATCAAGAACAAGGATTGATAGAGCTTGAGGGAAAGATGAGAAAGAGGCTTGCGGATTGTCAGAACATAGATGTCAGCGAAGGAGGGTATCTAGAAAAAGCTTATTTATTGTTGGTTATGCGCGACCTGGGGAACCTGATTGATGGAGTCAAAAGAGCCAAGCATGGAGAAGGTCCCTCAGGGGCCAAATAGATTTAGCAAATGATGTTCTTTACTATTTTCTAGATTACTTTAGATTTCGATTGTAATAAGGCTAAACGCCATTAGTAACTTCATTATTATTATCGATTTATTACAAGTTTGGCTCATTTTCACATTAATGAAATGACGCAATATTAACATCAATTTTCTCCAAGTCTATGTGTCGCTTAGGCCTACCTCGGGCACAATGAGGTCCCCAATTAGGACGCGAATTATTGCATGATTTTACAGAACATGTTTAAATACTGCAAGCATTCTTTCAAATATCCCTTACTGACTTGGTTACCTTTTGCTTTTTCTTTTTTTTGATTATTCCCATTCCCCAAGGTTGGTTCATGCATAATGGCATCATCTGCATATCACACTAGATCCAGAGGTCCTCCACCTCCTCCTCCACCAAGTGATCCTAAAGGCAGAAGCAAAGGGAAATGAAAAATGGATGATTTAAGCGGTATCAGAAAAGACAATGCTACTATGGCAGAAAACGTTGAAACTTCAGATGTCCGAAGTACTTCGGCATAGAACGAATTGGTCTTACGCCTGGAACATAAGATCCTGGAGCTACAAGGAGAACTTGAGCAGGTCCGAAACTTGGCAAACCTTTCCCTCACCCTAAACGTCCCTGATATCAACCAACAAAATCCAAATGCCCAAAACCCGGCACCACCCCAAAACACACAGAACCAAAATCCACCGCCACCATATCAATACACCACACCTCCTCAGAACCATAACCCTCCACCAGTACCTACTCCTCAAGAACACTATCATCATCTGACTCAATACCCGCAAACCACCACTTACCACACTCCCCAGAATGCACCACAACCTACTCCTGATCCCCAAAACTCAACCAATGACCACCCTTATGCACAGATTTCCGGAGTTCACCAAAGTAATCCCATATATGTGGAAACTTTACCCCACATCCCACAACAAACCCTATATATACCGGAATCAACCGAGAAGGACCTGTTCATCAAGAACATGGCGGAAGAACTCAAGAAGCTCACTGACAGAGTTCAGAGCGTCGAAGGTAGTAAGGGCATTGAAGGTTTGAATTATGAGGATTTATGCATCTAACCAGATGTGGAACTGCCGGAGGGTTACAAACCTCCCAAGTTCAAAATGTTCGATGGAATTGGTGATCCGAAGGTACATCTAAGGACATATTATGACAAACTTCTAGGATTGGGCAAAGATGAATGAATCCGTATGAAGTTGTTCATGAGAAGCCTCATAGGAGATGATCTGTCTTGGTACATCAGTCAGAACCCGAACAAGTGGGTTAATTGGGTGAGCATGGCGTCAGATTTCATGGACATAATCAGGTTCAACACTGAAAATGCACCATACATTTCTACATTCAAAATCTTAAGAAGAAACCAACAGAAACTTTCCGCTAGTATGCTACTCGGTGGAGATCTGAAGCTGCAAAGGTAAGGCCAGAGATTGAAGAAGAACAAACGAATAAGTTCTTCGTCAGAGCTCAAGACCCGCAGTAGAATATGAAAGGCTGATGGTTATTCAAAACCATAAATTCTCTAACATCATCAAGCTGGGAGAAAGAATAGAATAAGGAATTAAGAGTGGAATGGTGACGAATTTTGAAGCATTACAGGCCACGAATAAAGCCTTGCAGTCAGGAGGTATCTCGAAGAAGAAAGAAGTGGGTGCTGTAATGGTGGTCCAGGGTCCTAAGTCTCCTCTCACATACCAAACACCTCCACCCACATACCAGCCCTCACCCCCCAGATGCCAACAACCTGTCACCACCTACCACGCCTACCACACCCAACCCGCATATTATCACTCACCACCACCCGTCCGCCAAAATTACCAAACACTAAGACCAAACTTGGACCGCAGAACACCCAGACAATAAACTCCGATTGCTGAACCCATAAACCAACTGTATGAGAGATTGAAGGCTGATCGTTATGTAACTCCTATTCCCACCGTTACTATGGAAAACTCTGCTCATTGGATTAACCCAAACAAGACATGTGCCTATCATTCAGGCATGAAGGGCCATACCATTAATGAGTGTCGCACTCTGAAGGACAATATTCAGACATTGATCGACACTAAGGTCATACAAGCAAAAGAAGCTGCACACAATATTCGTAACAATCCTCTCTCGGATCACAGAGGTGAGGGAGTAAATGTGATAGAGACCGATGAAGAATAGGATCCGGAGGGGTCAATTGGACTTATTCGGGAGGGGGATGATCCTAAAACATCTCCAGTCACCCTCACGCCCATTGTGGTACAAACCCAAGCACCGCTTGAGTCGAGGTAACTGCACCAGCACCGTTTGAAGTTGAGGTAACCTCACCCTTCCCTGTGATGGTAGCACCCACGCCATCTTACAAGTCTGATGATATACCATGGGATTATGTTGCGGAAATGAGAAGGCAAGGAAAAGTGAAAATGGAAGAAACAGGTGCAGCACAAGGCATGACTAGAACTGGCAGGGTTTATACACCAGAGCACTTGGGATGAACAAGCAAAGAAGATGCATCTAAGTCACCTGTTGTTGAGACTGGCCTTGACGACCTTTGGAGAAAAGTACAAGCGAGAGAATACTATGTGGTTGACCATTTGAACAAAACTCCCGGTCAGATATCTATCTTGTCACTGCGACAAAACTCTGAGACACACAGGAATGCCCTGATGAAGGTGCTGAGTGAAGCCTATGTACCCGCCAACATCACTAGTGAGGAAATGGCCAAATGGTCGGGTAGGTACTGGAAAGCCACAAAATCATCTTTCATGAAGACGAGCTGCCACTAGAAGGACTAAGTCACAACAGGGCACTACATATCACAGTGTAATTTGAGGATAAATTCATCGCCAGGGTCCTGATAGATGGGGGTTCGAGTCTCAATATATGTCTACTGATCACTATGAAGAGGTTGGGTAAAGGCCTGTATGATATACGAGCAGGAAGCATGAAGGTGAAGGCGTTTGATGGATCTGAAAGAGCCACAATCAAAGAAATCAACCTCAGGCTACATATGGGCCCAACCTGGTTTGATGTTGAGTTTCAAGTGTTGGATATATCTGCTACCTACAATCTAATATTAGGATGACCTTGGATACATGCCATTGGGGCAGTGGCCTATACTCTACATCAGGCCGTAAAATTTGAATGGAACCACCAGGAGGTGATCATCCACGGAGATGTAAGTAGTCCCATTTATATCAATCAGATTGTTTCGGTCATCGAGAATATGAAGAAGTTAGGTGGAGAAACATACAATCACATTGAGTGCGTCAACGCAGTTGAAAAGGACAAATTGTGGAGCAACAAGATAGAAAGCATACTGCTATGGACAGGGTATGAACTTGGCAAGAGTCTTGGCAAGAATCTCCAAGGGATCACCAAACCGGTACAGCCGAAGCGTCATGGTACAACTTTCGAACTTGGGTACGAATATAGTTGGCAAGAGTACAAGGATTGGTCGCCACTATGGCGTGGTCCTTATTATCTGCTGGGACAATCGGTACCACATTTTGACCAAACATTTCATCAAGCTAACATGATGTGGGGGTCTGAGGAAGATGAAGCCTTAGCTGGCATAAGGAAGATGTTTCTGGATGACGAAGACATAGATTGTAGTGCGATAGTTGAGGAGGAGGAGGAGGAGGAGGAAGACCTTACCATTCAGACCGTTGAGAAAGGAGTTGTTTGTTGCGGCCAAACACACTCACGCAAGTATACGTGGTCGTCAAGTAATTAAGTAGTGAATAAAGTATCGTTCCCACGAAGACTTATGATTAACTTTTGACTAATTCAAACTC
>AWOL01S0004547.1:153352-193430 GCA_000715115.1 Nicotiana otophora | reverse complement strand
GAACTGAAGATATACCAGAGAAAGATTCAGGTAGAGTCCCCGAACTATCGGATGTCAAAGACGCCTCTCATCGGAGTCAACCGGTAGGGGTTTACAATCGAAGAGCCCCTCGAACCCCTCCGAGCCGAGGGGAACGCTCCAAGCGAGTCATTTGGGGCAGCAGCGACCGATGATTCACCTACCTTTCCCGCCTTTTCTGCAGGGGTGATTCGGGAAGCTCAAGCTCTGGGAGCCCTCAATCTAGACAGGCCTCACGATGAAGAAGGTCCATTTCGTGACCTGTTTACCGGTATCGAGGACGTTGCCGGTGATGAATCGGATCTTTTTCACGGATTGCGGCAGGCTTTGAATCAGGTGAGCGTTTAAAATCTTTTTTTGTCGGTACTGCCTTTATGTTCGTTTTTCGTTAACTTTGCTTCTTATTTCTTTGTAGGCTGCGGCAGTTCATCGAGAACAATGTTCTCGCTCCCAGAATGATCTGCATCGATACGCGGCTGACCTACACCGCGCTACTGACGAGAGGAACTCCCTTAGACTTTCCTTAGGGCAGAGAGAGGAGGAAATAAAAGACCTCCGAGCTGAGCTGGCCAAGGCTTATTGAGATCAGAATGATTTGTCTGAGCAGGTAATGATGCTTTTGAAAGCCTATGGTCTTGATACTGAAACGATAGCTAACATTTCGGTCTCACGGCTGCAGCAAAAAATCGAGATGATCGGGAAGCTTCGTGAGGAGGTCGACGTGATAAGGATGGAGTCCTTGCGGTGGAAAGAAGGTATGGACCGCTTTGCTGCAAAAAAAGAGACTGCTCGAGCCCAGTTATCGTCATATGAAACCCAACTTCAGAAAATGAAGGAAAAAGGCCTGGTTCAAGCAAGAAGAATTGAGGAGCTTGAGGCTTGTTTGGCCTCTGTACTCGCCAAGGCCGATGCGGATGCGCTCGTGGCCGTCTATCGAGCTGATGTTGAAGCTGCCCAAGTCCAGGCAAGAGAGGAAGCCGAATCCGCTGATAGTCAAGCGTATTGGGTCGCCGAACTTGCTAAGTGCCGATCCATAAGGGAAACGCTCGAGGAGATTCATGCTCGTGGCTTCGATCTCGCGGAAGAGATAAAAAAGGCAAAAGAACTCAAAGCTGATGCCGAAGCTCTGGTTTCTGATGGTGATGACGATGATGATGGGAGCAAGAGCGGATCCGAAAATGAGGGGGAACCTGACAAAGAAGAGACCGCTCCCGGTCGAGAAATTTAGTTCTTAGTTTTTACGTTGTAATCACCCATGCAGATAAATTTGTGTATAGGCATATCTCCCCTTTCGCCGACTTGCTTCTATTTTTGTTTCCCGTCTTGTGAGGACTTTATCCACCTTATGAATGTTTCCACAATGGTTTAAACAACTTAATCAAATTTGGACCTCGTAGTCTCTGTAACCGAGCGAGCGTTTACTCAAAACTTGGGGCAATGTAGCCCTTTAGGCTTATTAGCTGTCAATGATTCGATCTTGAAGAAATATAGCCCGTGGGCGTGATGGTCGAGTGAGTGTTTGCTCGGACTCTAAAATGTAGTCCGTAGGCTTAGTCGAGTGAATGATTCGAACTCGAATTAATATAGCCCGTAGGCTTAACGGTTGAGTGAGTGCTTGCTCGAACTCGAAATAAAAATAGCCTGTAGGCTTGGTCGAGTGAATGATTTGAACTCGAATTAATGTAGTCCGTAGGCTTAATGGTCGAGTGAGTGTTTGCTCGAACTCGAAATAAAAAATAGCATGTAGGCTTGGTCGAGTGAATGATTCGAACTCGAAGTAGTGTAGCCCGTAGGCTTATTGGTCGAGTGAGTGTTTGCTCTAACTCGAAATAAAAAATAGCCCGTAGGCTTGGTCGAGTGAATGATTCGAACTCGAAGTAGTGTAGCCCGTAGGCTTATTGGTCGAGTGAGTGTTTGCTCTAACTCGAAATAAAAAATAGCCCGTAGGCTTGGTCGAGTGAATGATTCGAACTCGAAGTAGTGTAGCCCGTAGGCTTAATGGTCGAGCGAGTGTTTGCTCGAACTCGAAATAAAAATTGTTGGTAGGCTTGGTCGAGTGAATGATTTGAACTCGAAGAAATGTAGCCCGTAGGCTTAATGGCCGAATTTTATCCTAATACTGATTGCAAAATAAATCTCAAAATAGAGGAATTTTCATTGGATAGAAGATGCCGATAAAAAAGAGAACTTTCTTCGCACATTATTAGACGCCTGGGTTCGGGACAATCTATATGAGCATGGTTCGCTTCAACCATTTGGCTCTTACAGTTTTTCTATTAGGACCCTGTTGCTGTGAAATAACTTTCTTGCGGGACCTCGGATATTGTCATAAATGCTGCACGACTAATGGTTGCCTCATTAAAAACCTTGCCGAAAAATCCATTTGGGATAAAACCGGTCTAAGGGAAAAAGAGTGCAACGCGTGCTTTCTAGCGAGAGATCCATCCCTTGTTCGAACTTCTACAGGGGTCAGTTTCGAGATATAAACGAATATGGAAAGGTTGTATCTTATCAATAGTACCGTTTTAGATGTGACACATTCCAGCTGCTTGATAGTTGTTTTCCGTTTATAGCGCCGATCCTATACGACCCCTTTCCAATTTCCTCGAGTACCTGATATGGTCCTTCCCAATTCGGTCCTAGCTTCCCTTCATTCGGATTTTGGGTATTGATGGTAAATTTTCTCAACACTAAGTCCCCAGGCTTGAAATGGCGGAGCTTGGTTCTTCGATTATAATATCTTTCAATTCGCTGCTTTTAGGTGGCCATTCGGACGAGAGCAGCTTCTCGTCTTTCGTCTGATAGTTCGAGGCTTGTATTCATAGCCTCGTTATTTGATTCTTCCATCGCGAATCAAAATCTGGCACTAGGTTCACCAACCTTGACTGGTATCAATGCTTCGGATCCATATACTAAAGAGAACGGGGTCGCCCCCGTGCTGGATTTTGACGTTGTCCGATATGCCCAAAGGACTTCGGGCAGAATTTCTCTCCATCTCCCTTTAGCGTCGTTCAACCTCTTCTTTAAGTTTTGAATGACAGTTTTGTTTGTTGATTCGGCCTGCACATTCCCACTGGGATGGTATGGCGTCGACAGTATCCTTCTTATCTTGTTGTCTTTGAGGAATCTTGGTACTTTGCCGCCAATGAATTATTTTCCATTGTCACATACTATTTCGGTGAGTATCCCGAACTGGCATATAATATGATCCCAAATAAAGTCTATAACTTCTTTCTCTCTTATTTTCTCGAACGTCTGTGCTTCAACCCATTTAGAAAAATAGTCAGTCATAAACAAAATGAATTTGGCTTTACCTAGGGTCGATGGCAGAGGGCCGGCGATATCCATTCCCCATTTCATGAATGGCCATGTGGATAGGACTGAGTGGAGTTGTTCATCGGGCTGGTGGATCATCGGTGCGAACCTTTGACATTTGTCACATTTACAAATAAATTCCTTCGTATCTTTGCCTATATCGATCCAATAATACTCTACTCTGATTATTTTTCGGACTAATGTATCTGCTCCAGAGTGATTCCCGCAAGTACCCTCATGCACTTCCCGTAGGACGTAATCGACATCCCCCGGACCCAAGCATACTGCCAACGGTCCATCGAACGTTCTTCGGTACAGCGTTCTGTCCGAAGCTAACGTGAATCGAGCAGCTTTGGTCCATAGGGTTCTGGAATCTTTAGGGTCCGATGGGAGTTTCTCGCTTTTCAAGTATTCAATATACTTATTTCTCCAATCCCAGGTTAAGCTTGTAGAATTTATTTCGGCGTGACCTTCTTCGATTACCGATCTCGAAAGTTGAACAACATTCCCCGAGCCCGTATCATCTACCTCGACCGAAGACCCCAAATTTGCAAGCGCGTCGGCCTCATTATTCTGTTCTCGTGGTACATGCCGTAAAGTCCATTGTTTGAAATGGCGCAAAGTGATAAGCAGTTTATCTAAATATCCTTGCATTCTACCTTCTCGAACTTCGAAGGTTTTGTTTACATGACTCACCACCAGCAAGGAATCGCAGTTGGCTTCAATAACTTCTGCTTCCAAGTTTCTAGCTAGCTCGAGACCTGTAATCATGGCTTCATACTCGGCCTCGTTATTAGTCAACATGATAGTTTTAATATATTGCCTGATAGTGCTACCTATGGGTGGTTTCAAAACTATGCCCATCCTGGACCCTTTTACTTTCGAAGCCCCGTCAGTAAAAAGGATCCATACCCCTGATGCTGTACCTGATTTCAACAGTTATTTTTTGACTTCGGGTACGAGGGCTGGTGTGAAATCGGCCAGGAAGTCTGCTAAAATTTGAGACTTGATGGCCTTGCGGGGTTGGTATTCGATATCGTACCCACTGAGTTTGACGGCCCATTTGGCCAGTCGGCCTGATAACTCGGGTTTGTGCAAAATATTATGAATCGGGTAAGTGGACAATACACATATGGGATGACATTGAAAGTACGGCCTTAACTTTCTTGAGGCGCTTATCAGTGCAAGTGCCAATATTTCTAGGAGCGAATATCTAGTTTCTGCCTCTCCTAAGGTTAGACTCGTATAATAAATGGGGAATTGCATACCTTGCTCTTCTCAAACTAGGACACCGCTTACGGCGATTTTCGATACTGCCAAGTACAAACAAAGTTTCTCGTCTGTTTTTGGAGTGTCAAGCAGTGGTGCGCTTGATAGATATCGCTTTAGTTCTTCTAATGCTTGTTGGCACTCCGGGGTCCAAGAAAAATCGTTCTTCTTTTTGAGTAGAGAGAAAAATTTATGACTTCGATCTGATGATCTTGAGATGAACCGGCTTAAGGCGGCAATCCGACCCGTTAGCCTTTGTACGGCCTTCACGCTGTCCACAACGACGATGTTTTCGATGGCATTTGAATTTATCGGGGTTAATCTCTATTCCCCGATGTGACACCATAAAGCCGAGGAACTTGCCCTAACCGACCCCGAAAGCACATTTCTCAGGGTTGAGCTTCATGTTGTATTTCCTTAAAATCTCGAACGTTTCTTGCAAATGAATTAAATGGTCCTCTGCATGTAGGGACTTAACTAACATGTCATCAATATAAACTTCCATTGATTTTCCTATTTGTTCTTCGAACATTTTATTTACTAGGTATTGGTAAGTAGCCCCTACGTTATTTTGCCCAAAGGGCATCACATTATAACAATACGTTCCATATTTGGTGACAAATGAAGTCTTTTCCTGGTCCTCCAGTTTCATCTGGATTTGATTATACCTGGAATAGGCATCGAGAAAAGTAAGGATCTCGTGGCCGGCCATGGCATCGATCATGCGATCGATATTGGGCAGCGGAAAGGAATCTTTAGGGCATGCTTTGTTCAAATCCTTATAGTCCACGCACATTCTAAGTTTGTCCCCTTTTTTAGGGACTACAACTATGTTGTCTAACCATTCGGGATATTTCACCTCCCGAATGGACCCTACTTTGAGAAGCTTGGTTACCTCGTCCTTTATGAATGCGTGCTTTCTATCGGACTAGGGTCTTCTCTTTTGCTTCACCGGTCTGAACCTGTGATCCAAACTTAGCTGATGCGTCATTATGTCCGACGGGATCCCTGTTATTTCTAAATGGGACCAGGCAAAACAATCGATGTTATCAATAAGAAATTGAACGAGTTTCTTCTTGAGTTCAGGGCTCAACCCCGTTCCCAAGTATACCTTTCGCTCGGGCCGGTGCTCGATTAATATGCATTGCTCTAGCTCGTCGATCGTCACTTTTGTGGCGTCGGAGTCATCGGGAATCATGAAAGATCGAGGGACCCTTTGATCACCATCCTCTTTGATTTTCTGGTTGTCTGGCTGGGTTGAAGTCGATGTCTGTGATTGCTATTTGGTGTCCCGTTCTCCTTCCGTGCCCTTTCCTTTTATCGGCGAAAGTGAGGACACTGGTTTAGCTTCGTCGACGGCGAACATTTCTTTCACGGCTGGTTGTTCTCCGTACACCATTTTGACACCTCCCGACATCGGGAATTTGAGGGCTTGGTGTAGGGTCGAAGGCACAACTCTCATGTTGTGGATCCATGGCCTTTCGAAAAGGGCATTATATCTCATATCGCCTTCGATCACGTGAAACTTTATTTCCTGGATGGTTCCGGCCACGTTTATTGGTAGGACTATCTTACCTTTGGTGGTTTCGCATGCCATATTGAACTCGTTTAGGACCAGAGTTGAGGGTACGATCTGATCTTGTAGGCCGAGCTGCTCCACTACCTTCAATCGGATGATGTTGACCGAGCTACCTGGATCGATTAACACAAGCTTAATTTTAGTTTAATTCACGAGTGCGGATATTACCAGTGCGTCGTTGTGAGGTTGGATGACCCCCTCTGCATCTTCATCATCAAAGGACAGAGTCCCCATGGGTGCGTAATCTTGAGTTCGAGATCACTTTTCCCTTACCATCGAGGTTTTAGTGTGTTTTAGCATTAGTCCCCTAGGGGTATCGATGCCACCGATGATTATGTGGATGACGTGATGCGGTTCTTCTAGCTCATTTTGCTTGCTGAAATCCCTACTTCTAAAATGGCTCTTTGCCCTATTACTCAGAAACTCCCGAAGGTGCCCTTTGTTAAATAAGTGAGCAATTTCCTCTCTTAGTTGCTTGCAATATTCCGTTCTGTGGCCATGGGTACCATGATATTCGCACGTTTGATTGAGATTTCTTCGGGCAGGATCGGTCTGCATTGGTCGAGGCCATTTAGTGTCTATGATACGTCCGATGGCCGACACGAGAGCGGATGCACCAACGCTGAAGTTATATTCTGATAATCGAGGTGCTTCTATAGGATCGGTATATTTATCGAAGCCGCTCTTACTCATAAGCCCCTGAGAATTTTGTCCTCGATCAATCCTTCGATTTTTCCGAATTGTGTTGCGTGCTGAACCGCTGTTCACCCGATCTGCGACATATGGTCGATATTGGTCTCTGTTCGACCTTTGTTCTCTGTTGATCTGCTTTTGATTAATAACTGTCCTGTTCTGATGAACGGGTCCGTACGGGGCTCCCGACTGATCATCCTCGACCCTAATTTTTGATTGATATCGGTTGTGCACATCTGCCCAAGTTACCGCTGGATAATCGATCAAATTCTGTTTCAGCCGATGTGATGCTGTCGAACTTAGCTCGTTCAACCCTTGGGTGAAGGCTTGTACGGACCAGTCATCTGTGACCGGGGGTAATTCCATGCGTTTCATTTGAAATCGGGATACGAATTCCCTCAGCATTTCACCCTGCCTTTGCTTTACTTTGAAGAGGTATGATTTCCTTGTTGCAACCTTTATGGCACCAGCATGTGCCTTTACGAATGAATCTGCTAACATGGCAAAAGAATCGATGGAATTCGGCGGTAAATTGTGGTACCAGATCATAGCTCCTTTCGAGAGGGTCTCCCCGAACTTTTTCAACAGCACGGATTCGATCTCATCGTCTTCCACATCGTTGCCTTTTATGGCACATGTGTAAGAGGTGACATGTTCGTTAGGATCGGTCGTACCGTTATATTTGAGAATTTCGGGCATACAGAATTTTTTAGGGATTGGCTTCGGTGCCGCACTCGACGGAAAAGGCTTTTGTATGAATTTTTTCGAATCAAGCCCCTTTATCATTAGTGGAGCCCCTGGGATTTGGTCGACCCTAGCATTGTACGTTTCCACCCTCTTGTCGTGGCTTTGACTCGTTTTGTGAGTTCTTCGAACAATTTAGTAATTCTGGGAGTAGTCCCCGATTCTTGCTCGTTAGATTTCACTATGGCAAGCTCTGTTCTGGGGGTGACTTCTCGCAGTGGATTGGAAACCGGCCTGCTTTGTGCGCGAGTTTGGCTCTGTAGCTGAGCTATCGCTACTTGTTGGGCTTGCAGCATCTCGAAGATCATACGTAAGCTGGCCCCGATTTCCCCTGGGTTTTGGGTGTCTCGGGCTATGGATCGAATACCGCCCTGAATGCTTCTTTCCGGTTCGGAACGCTGGTTCGCCTCCAAAATTATTTGTGAATTGACATCCAGTGGTATTTCAGCTCGAATTTCGGGTACTTCAATTCGAGCCTCGGGTGCCAAGTTGTTGGTTTCATCTTGAAGGCCGGCTTCGTAATCGATCGGTGAAGCCATTCGATCGGTGGTTATTCGTAGCTGACCCTAAATTCAAGATGTTTTCGGAAATAAGTGCAAAGCACAATGACGTATTTTTTTAGATTTGTATCAAATGACCACTGTTATCCTCGGCCCCACGGTGGGTGCCAAACTGTTTACCCGAAAATGGATAGAGTTGAATTTATACGCAGTTCCGAGGATATGTGGCGTAACTTGATACAAAATGCAAGGATAAATAAAATGTAAATGTAGATTGGAGAGAATGCAATCTAGATAAGGTTATCAAGAACAGTGAACCGTAGGATTCGACAAATAGAATCAATCTAAGAAACCGGAAGAGCGATTCTTTACTGTAGAAGAATATAATACTTTTATTACGATGTAAGTCTCAGAAAAACTTGTCCTAAATGATAACCAAACCCTTTTATAGTGGAAGGATTCGGCTCCAAGCATAATAAAATAAATATTAAGTGGGAGACCCATGATAAGTCAGTTTTTCCATAATTTTTGCCAAGATTCCCTCTAGTGGGATTGCAATGGCTTTTCTCTGCGAGCTCGATCTCGCTTAGAATCCTCAATTTTTTTTCGCGCTTGATTTCGGCTCGAATTTGTGATCTTGGTTCGAGCCTGATAATGGTTCGAGCCCTCGAATTGATTCCAGGTCAATGTTGGTTGGTCTTTGGATTATCAGCACGATAGGTCTACCCTACTTCTTCTGTTTCTTGTGGTAAAGTTCCTTTATTCGCTACTTTATCTTTTTATCACCAGAATTAGCGAGAGATCCTTCTTTATTTGTATACTGTCCTGTCAAAAATATATTTTATGCTAAAATGTTACCTTAGAAGAAGTCTAATGAACTAGCGTTTGCTGATCTGAGAAAGTTGGATCATGGATTACTCAGTCTACATATGCTAAGACGCCTATCTAAAAGTGGTGTAAAATTCTTATGTCCTTATTGTCGACATGAAATATGATTTTCCTCAAGATTGATTCTTGTATATTATTTACTTGGAGAGTTCTCCTTCATGTTATAGATGCCTCTAAATGAACATGCATGTTAAGTGGAAGTTAAAGAATAACGTTGTGCAAGTGCTTCGAGGCCTGGTTATGGTCAAAGCTATATTTTGGTTGTCCTGATGATTATTTGGTTTTTCAAATTGTTGGTCTAGACTCATTTGCCAATTCATACTCTTTCTTGTTGCATTTTGGAGTAAATATCGTCAACTATAAAAATCTTGATTTATCGTTATTTCTCTATTGTCACTACCACAATGTGTTCAATTTTTCTTTGTTCGAAAGTTGCTACAAACTGTGGACAGAACAAATAAATAGACGTTTTTACTTGGTAGAATATTGATGTCTTTCCACCAGAAACCCCGTGTCTCCAAGATAAATGTATGTCTCTTTGATTCGGCTTTCATTCGTTGCTATTGTAAGTAACAAGAGAATGACAAAATTTTTCTATTTTTATATCGTTTGACAGTGACAGATAGTGCTGAATATTGGGGATATCGTGGTATGCCAAACTAGCAGTTTTGTCAAGGCTTTCCTTATGAGGAGAGTTTGTTGAGTACATTGGCTCTTTTCTCTTTTTCTGTCCAATTCTTAGTCATTACGGGAATCGGTATACTCAACTGATGAAATGATTTAATCATTTGTAATATCAAAGCTTAAAATGTAAAAATTAGTGCTTGCATTCAATTGTATTTTCTGCAATTTCAGTATTGGCATACTTTATATCCTAATGACGTTCCAAATCGCTGAGAAACCAATCATTTTAAAATATAAATGTTGGATCGTGCTAGCACAGGCTATAACCATCTAGTAATAAAAACAAACTTTCTCACTTAAGTAGCAAAGAATTGATCTTTCTAAGCTTTCTTCTGTGTAATATCTTCCAGCTTTCACTGCATAGAATCACTTATTACGAACCCAAACAAAATGGAACTCACTTTTTTCATATTAAAGAACAGAGGAACGAAAAATTGACAGATGAGCTCTCCTCCATGTTATCATAGTATTCATACTTAATTTACACAGTTACCTATAAAAGAATTTCACCCATTCATACTGCAATAATCCAAACTACCTATATAACTGAGGATATCTGCTTCCTATTCCTGATCTCTTGCTTAATTAATTACCAACGTCCAACAACTAAGGCTGTTGTTGATGTCTTAGTATAATAATCTGAGGATGATAACATACCAGTAAAAGTAATAGGCGCCCTCTCTTCAATGTTGTGCACTTGCTCTATTGACCACTGATCAGACACAAATTCAGCATTAATGTTTTCTTCATTAACCATAGCAGTACTACTTCCTTGAATNCCAATAGGGCTGTCTTTTGTGGATCAGTTCCTATCTCTTTGAAAAAATCTTTCTCAGATGATATTGTCTATATTTGGAGGAATCTTATTAGGGGCAGTAGATTTCATATGCCTCCAACATGCTTTGGTAGTTTTGTGGCCTTACAATGGTATTGGCTTCAAAGAGCTAAGCTTTCTCTTCTTCTTGGTTTTACAAGATCAAGTGGAGATACGTAGTATATGTTAATCTACTTCTTTTGATTAA
This sequence comes from Nicotiana otophora, assembly GCA_000715115.1. NCBI lineage: Eukaryota > Viridiplantae > Streptophyta > Magnoliopsida > Solanales > Solanaceae > Nicotiana > Nicotiana otophora. The sequence continues at coordinate 182,718 of AWOL01S0004547.1, read as the reverse complement.
TGTGATAATAGATAGCTACAAAAGTTTCTATCTCTGCTGTTATATTCTTTATACTTTGATCTACTTTTTTGTTTCTTGTGGTAAAGTTCCTTTATTCACTACTTTATCTTTTTATCACCAGAATTAGCAAGAGATCCTTCTTTATTTGTATACTCTCCTGTCAAAAATACATTTTATGCTAAAATATTACCTTAGAAGAAGTCTAATGAACTAGCATTTGATGATCTGAGAAAGTTGGATCATGGATTACTTAGTCCAGATATGCTAAGACGCCTATCTAAAAGTGGTGTAAAATTCTTATGTCCTTGTTGTCGACATAACATATGATTTTCCTCAATATTGATTCTTGTATATTGTTTACTTGGAGAGTTCTCCTTCATGTTATAGATGCCTCTAAATGAACATGCATGTTAAGTGGAAGTAGATGAATAACGTTGTGCAAGTGCTTCGAGGCCTGGTTATGGTCAAAGCTATATTTTGGTTGTCCTGATGATTATTTGGTTTTTGAAAATGTTGGTCTAGACTCATTAGCCAATTCATACTCTTTCTTGGTGCATTTTGGAGTAAATGTCGCCAACTATAAAAATCTTGATTCATCATTATTTCTCTATTGTCACTACCACAATGTGTTCAATTTTTCTTTGTTCGAAAGTTGCTACAAACTGTGGACAGAACAAATAAATAGACGTTTTTACTTGGTAGAATATTGATGTCTTTCCTCCAGAGACCCCGTGTTTCCAAGATAAATGTATGTCTCTTTGATTCGGCTTTCATTCGTTGCAATTGTAAGTAACAAGAGAATGACAAAAACTTTTCATTTTTATATCGTTTGACAGTGACAGATAGTGCTGAATATTGGGGATATCGTGGTATGCCAAACTAGGAGTTTCTTTAAGGCTTTCCTTATGAGGAGAGTTTGTTGAGTACATTGGCTCTTTTCTCTTTTTTCTGTCCAATTCTTAGTCATTACGGGAATCGGTATACTCAACTGATGATATGATTTAATCATTTGTAATATCAAAGCTTAAAATAAAACAATTAGTGCTTGCATTCAATTGTATTTTCTGCAATTTCAGTATTGGCATACTTTATATCCTAATGACATTCCAAATCACTGAAAAACCAATCATTTTAAAATGTAAATGTTGGGTCGTGCTAGCACGGGCTATAACCATCTAGTAATAAAAACAAACTTTCTCACTTAAGTAGCAAAGAATTGATCTTTCTAAGCTTTCTTCTGTGTAATATCTTCCAGCTTCCACTGCATAGAATCACTTATTACGAACCCAAACAAAATGGAACTCACTTTTTTCATATTAAAGAACAGAGGAACGAAAAATTGACAGATGAGCTCTCTTCCAAGTTATCATAGTATTCATACTTAATTTACACAGTTACCTATAAAAGAATTTCACCCATTCATACTGCAATAATCCAAACTACCTATATAACTGAGGATATCTGCTTCCTATTCCTGGTCTCTTGCTTAATTAATTACCAACGTCCAACAGACTTAATTAGTGACTTGATTCAAGGAGCCTGCCCACTGAGTGGGCATCCAAGCTAAGTCTGCTGCAATAACATCATCGTCAGAAGCCAATAATTCCTCCATTGTGAAGCACTCATCGCTGTTTATTACTAAGGCTGTTGTTGATGTCTTAGCATAATAATCTGAGGATGATAACATACCAGTAAAAGTAATAGGTGCCCTCTCTTCAATGTTGTGCACTTGCTCTATTGACCACTGATCAGACACAAATCCAGCATTAATGTTTTCTTCATTAACCATAGCAGTACTACTTCCTTGAATCATTGATTCATCAGGCAACTGGAGCTTCCAACATAGTCAACATGACTTTGAGCTGAAGGTGCCATCTCTTCAATATTCTGCGCTTGTACATTCACCAATTGTTTAATGTTTTGGTCTTGTTGCAACTGATCAAACACATTATTATGTTCAGATGATGAGAATTGATTGGAAGGACGAAAATCATGAAAATCTGTCCCTTGATCCTCTGAAGAACTTGTAACATAATCAAGATCATGTTCTGGAGCTGTCGAAAGCATGTCATTCATAACATCAACAACGTTGTTTCCACTGGCCGCTATTTCCATAGGCATCATATTTCCTAATTCCTTATGGTCATTAACATGTACAGATTTACACTTAATGCAACACAAAACAAAGTCCTCATACTGAATTGAATTTCGTTGTCTTAACACCTTTAGGATGTCGTCATTAAGACTATACTCTTTCATATTCCAAACAATATTTTTAATTCCTTGATCGCCACCTAATTGCTCCGTGCAGCTATCTTCTTCTTGATATCGAAAACTTTTCTTGAACCCAACCAACTTTGACCCTTTAAAAACTGGTTTGCGTTTGTCAAGCCCTTTCCAACTGCCTCCTCCGATCAGCCCTCGACTGAACCTTAAACCACCCGCTTTTGTTCTCTTCAACTTAGTAAAGAAATAGTTTACCTTTGTATCCTCTCCCAGAAAATTGTTTTCGAATATATCCCATGGCTTCTTATTCCCGTAAAGATCCTCAACTCGAATATGATCACACGAGAAATTCTTGCACGATACGAATTTAAGTAGAAAGAGTATAAGCTCTTTATCAGTGGGTCGAAATCTGATTCCAATTACTGGATATGGAGAATTATTATGGCTTGTTTTACTGCTCATCATGTTTTTTGTTTTCAGTGGAAGAAATTAATCTTAAAACAGAAGGGAAGTACTTTTTCTGAACCCTAAGAACACTCCTCAAGAATGGTAAGGTGAAGTGAAGAACAACAAAGGAGCTGCTGAGGGTTTAATGTAGAAAAAATATTGCCTATTTGATGCCTACTTATATACATAGGGTTGGGCTATAAGCGGGAAGCAACTGAAAGCCGAATTTACCAAGAATTAGGAAACTTTCAATTCCACAGTTCTCGACATTTGTATTAAACACCCCTTATTTGTAAAACAAAAAATGTAACCTTCCTTATATGTCAAAATCAAATACTAAAACCAAATAGTATATAATATTATATATATGTAGAGAGTTACCCTATATTTTTAAAATTAAATACGTAAACTCCCTATATAATGGAAATTCTACACTAGATATCTTGTGTGAACTGTTATATAAGGATTTAAATATTTGTCTTTCAAGATACGGAAAGTTTATATGTAATTAAAAAGTACATCTAATATAACTTCAAGTAAGACAATCAAAAAAATAAAAATTTAAATGAAAATGAGAAATTCGTGTGCATTAATCTTAGTATAAATTTTGTAAGAAGAAAATAAAAACAGCATGCGTGTACAACATGCAAAAATATTATCATTTAGTAATTATTACTATATCTTATCAAATAATCTGTACTTATGATAAAAAAAATTGTACTCATTTCCTATATAAGAATTTTAACAGGTGCAAATTTTTAAAAAGTTTATTCTACTTTTAATTCAAAGTTCAATAAGAAAAGTTTAAATGGGTGAATAAAAAAGTTTTCATATTTATTCTCTTTTAGAAGTTTTATAAAGTTTAGTTAGAATTGCAATTTCTAATTTATTTTCATTATGGATATTTCACTTCCATTTATTTTAATTTACTTAGTCACATATACTGTGATGACTCAAAATGTCATCTTTAAATTTAATAAGTAATTCTGTGTTCTAAGACCTCAAAAAGTACTAATTATCATTCCTCGACTTGCGTGCACAGTCTGTACAATTTTCGGAAAGTTTTCATATGAAAAATGGATTAAAATGTGAAATGGAGATTTAAAACTCAATTGAATTGACTTTGATCAACATTTTGAGTAAACAGACTCGGATCGGTATTTTGACAATTTAGGTAGGTCCGTATCGTGATTTGGGACTTGGGCGTATGCCCGGAATTGAATTCCGAGGACCCTAGCCCGAGATATTGAATTTTAATGCAAAATTAAAAGTTTGAAAGCTTAATGATTTTTAAGAAGTTACTGATGTTGGATTTATTGACACTGGGTCCGTATTTTGGTTCCGAAGTCAGGTATAGGTCCACTATAATATTTATGACTTGTCTGCCGAATTTGGTGAGAATCGGAGTTGATTTGACGTGATTCGGACGTCCGGTTGTGAAAATATAAGTTTTAATTTTTTTTTTGAAAATTTCATTCTATTTGGGGTTCAATTCATAGTTCTAGGTGTTATTTTGGCGATTTGATCGTACGAACAAGTTCGTATGATGTTTTAGAACTTGTGGGCATGTTTGGTTTGGAGCCCCGAGGGCTCGGGTGAGTTTCGGATGCTCAACGGGCCATTTCGGACTTAAGAAAGATGGCAGATTTCTGGTGTTTTGTTGCAGAATTTTTACTCATCACGATCGTGCGAAGTCATTCGCGATCGCGTAAGGCAAACCGAGAGGTCAGCCAAAGTTACTCGCGTTCGCGAATTTGAAAATGCGATCGCGTAGGGGTGTGAAGGGGTGCTTCGCGAACGCGTGGACAAGGTCGTGTTCGTGTAGAGTTAAAGAGGCTAAAGGTGAGCCACGCGCTTACTCATCGCGATCGCATAAGTCTGTGAGTCAAAGCATCGCGTTCGCGTAACGTTCTACGCGTTCGCATAGAGTATATTTATGGGGCAGCAAAGTAGAGCTTCGCGATCGCGAGGCTATTCATGCGATCGCGATTAAGGAAAATCGGGCAGCCAAAAATGTGCTTCGCGATCGCGAAGCATTGTACGCGATCGCATAGGGTAAAATTTGGGCACAATGAACTTAAGTTCTGGAAAATGGGATTCGTCCAATTCCATTTTCAACCCTTTTCCATTTTTGAGTTCGGGTAAGGCGATGTTTTGGCGATTTTCACGAAAAAACATTGGGGTAAGTGTTCATTATCCTATATTGATTATATTTCATGATTCCATACTCATTTACATCATGAATCCGTGAATATATTGAAGAAAAAATCAGATTTTTATAAAATCTTCCAAAAATAAAAATTTAAGATTTGAAGGTCCATTTAACATCAGAATTGGATATTTTTTGTATGGTTGAACTCGTAGCAGAATGGGTGTTCGGATTTCGTGAGTTTTTTCGGGATTTGAGGCGTGGGTCCCATTGTCGAATATTAAAATAAATTTCAGATTTTTATCCGGAAAATTAGTAAATTCATATGGAATTAATTCCTATGATTCATATTGAATATATCGAATTGTTTGCGAATAGATTTGACGCTTTTGGAGACAAATTCAAAGGGAAAAGCTGTGGTCGAATAATTTATTGAAATTTGCAAAGTGAGGTAAGTGTCGTGGTTAACCTTGACTTGAATGAATAGAACTCTTAAACTATTTGTTATGTGAAATGCATGTGAACGACGTATAGGCGAGGTGCCGAGTGTCTATACGTCATCAAATTAATTGTTTGCATAATTACTTGAAAAATCATAAATCATTTTAAATCATGAAATAATTATTATAATAATTATTTCTCTCCTATTCTTTGTCAAATATTAATTCTTGAATTCCTGCATTAATTGTTACATGTTATTTGAATTATGTGTCTTAATTGTGATTTGACATTTAGCATATTAGATATTACACTGCCTATTTTCTCCCTGATTTTCATAATAATTTGCTATTTGTCATTGTTTGTTTCATAATTAAATCATAATTATTGTATGCTTGTTGTCTTATAATTTTATATTAATTGTTATATTTATTGGAAAAATTTCTTTTATAAGAATCGATTAAAATAGATATATTGGAAGATCGGGTTGCACGCCGCAACATACTTATTAAAAGTCCATATTGGGGGATCGGGTTGCGTCGCAACAGACTTATTAAAAAGTTCATATTGGAGGGTCTGGTTGCAAGATGCAACAGACTTATTAAAAGTCAATATTTGGGGGATCGGATTGCACGCCACAATAGACTTATTTAAAAGTCAATATATATACTTGATTAAAAATAATTATATAAGAGGATTGAAAATGAATATATTGTGAGAGCGGGTTGCACGCTGCAACAAAATTGAATGTGAATATATTGTGAGAGCGGGTTGCACGCTGCAACAGAATTGATGGAAATGATAATTGGTTATGACTGCTGAATTGGCTTTAATTATTATAAATGAATTACCTGATTTATTTCTATTGTTGTTGTTACTAATATTGCGTACAGGTAATTTAAGTGACCCGCCTTAGCCTCGTTACTACTTCATCGAGGTTAGGCTCAGCACTTACCAGTACATGGGGTCGGTTGTACTAATACTACACTCTGTACTTCTTGTGCAGATTTCGGAGTTGGTCCCAGCGGCGTACCATAGACTTGCTCGGAGATGCTCAAACATTGCCTCAATGTGTGATTCCGACTGAAGATGCGGACGTATTAAGAGATCACCCAGTGAACCAGGTATGGGATGCAACAAACCTTGGCATCTGGTTGATGTGAAGGTTAATATTGTGGACCATCGGACGTGGTGAACTATGACTTCGCACCGAGTTGGGGGGAGTCCACTAGCAATGGATGGATTGCGGGGTCATGTGTTATATCAGTTTTGGCTTCAAATATATATATGTGGTACTGAAAGGTTCCCCAAATATCTATACATGTTTAAGGCCTGAGATTTTGTAGAGGATAAGGTTGGGACTTGCGGTATGTCCGCCTACTTAATAATCCTATACTTCAGTACCAAAGGAGTTAGAGAAACAACTTTAAATTTACAGAAGATTTACTCAGCGTGGATGTCATGGTTGCGGATTTTGGGATGCTTCGAAGGAAGTACAGTGGTTGAAAAGATTCTGGACTATGTGGTTTGTGCCAAGATTTGTCTGTATGGAGCTCTACTTTTGTGATCGTTGTGTATAAATAGGGGTAAGGGTTACCTCTGAGAAGAATCGAAGAGTATGTTAAGAAATGGGTCAGCTCAACAGTGTTGAGTCAGCATAACAAAAGAAGAAATTGGCCTTGGGAGAGATAATTCTCCACAGATGTCCGTGGCAAGCCTATGAAGAGGGCAGAGCAGCCAGTGCAATACCGCCCACTTGGCTCAGTTCTCAGAAAAGCTTTTGAAAGATTTTGTTCCCGGACTCTCCATAATACGTGGCGCATAGTGTTTGAACGGTTGCGTCAGGTCACCAAGACGGTGTCATAATATGCCATCAGGTTCTGTCACGACCCAAAATCCAACTAGTCGTGATGGCACCTAACCCAACCCGCTAGGTAAGCCAACTTTTAATTATCCAATTTCAATAATAATTATTAAAGAAATTTAAGTGAATAAAGATCCTGATCTTATACAATCCCCAAGAACAGGTAGTACAAATCATGAGCTTCTAAGAATAGAGTATACAAAGCGAAAATGAAATAAATACATAGTCTTTTTGAATAATACATAAACAGAGCTTTTATAAATCTAGGGCTACCCTGAACAAGAGGCAGCTACAACAGAAACGCGAGTACATCTTCAAATCCCGCAACCATCGAGCACAGCAACAACATCAACCAACATCTGCACGCAATATGCAGAAGTGTAGTATCAGTACAACCGATCCCATGTACTGAGTAAGTAACAAACCTAGCCATAGGTTGAAAGTAGTGACGAGCTTCCACCAAGGTCGGGTCCAAAACCCATAGTCCACAACAATCCATAACAACATAAAGCAAATAATACCAGAAGTAACTCAGGGATAAAATACGCAGCCAAATAATGATTTCAAAAATAGTAGTTCTTTCTTTCAAATACATCAGTAAAAACCCAAATCGTTTACCGAAGTTGCCAATAATATGAATAGTTTGAAAATAATAAATTTCTCCAAAAAATCTTTTCAATAATAAATAATATGTTTCATTTTCCTTCCGGATAACCCATGTAAATCAAATGCATCACTATGCCCATCTGTTAAAATGTGTGAGAAATTATGAATCATGTGATGTTTTACAACATGAGAAAAATACATCTATATGCCTGTATGTCATGTGTGCATGCCAATGCGATGCAACTCAGTGATAAAATCATAAACAGCCCCTCGGGCAAAACATCACTCATATACAGCCCCTCGGGCAAACCTCACAGTCACTCGTGCGACTCGGGCATACCTCACAATCACTCTTGCCACTCGGGCATACCTCACAATCACTCTTGCCACTCGGGCATACCTCACAATAACTCATGCCTCCTAGTCACTCAGCACTCGCACTCAGTAGGTACCTGCACTCACTGGGGGTGTGTACAGACTCTGGAGGGGCTCCTTCAGCCCAAGCACTATAATCTGTACGGACAACTCACGTGCTGCACGGATAACTCACGTGCTATAATAATAAAGTATGCTGCAGGCGTGCAGCCCCAATCCACACGCATCCTCACAATCAGGCCCTGATATCAAACATGTTGTGGCGTGTAGCCCGATCCCATAAATATGCAACATGTTGCGGCGTACAGCCCAATCCCATAAATATCCTCACAAATCAGGCCTTCAGCCTCACTCAGTCATCAATCTCTCCAGTCTCTAGGGCTCACAATGTCATGAAAATAGCACAAAATGATGATATGATGTATCAATAAATAACAACAGAGACTGATATATGATTTGCAATGACATGAATATGACTGAGTATGAATCTTCAATTTAACACAATAATTCACAGCAATATGACCTCTGTGGGTTCCAATAATACTGGCACATAGCCTCAACATGATTTTTAATATGTTTTTCAGCTCAATTTCTTTAACACATAAAATCACATGAAAAATGCCAAGATTATTAAACTATAAAATTCCATAGAAACAATTATGTCACAATTTCTATAGTGCACGCCCGTCACCTAGTATGTGCGTCACCTCCCAACAATTAACCAAAATACATATATTCAGGGTTCATACCCTCAACTCCAAGATTAGAAGAGTTACTTACCTCGAACAAGCCAAATCCAATGTCGAGCAAGCTAAATAATGCTCCAGAAATCCCATTATGCACGTAACAACTTCCAAACGGCTTGAATCTAGTAACAATTAATTTGATTGAGCCTACAAAAATTATAGGAATTAATTCCATATCAAAATACTAATATTTTTCAAAAATCCGAAATTGCGTCCCAAAAATACCTATGGGACCCACGTCTCGAAATCCGATGAAACTCACAAAATATAACAACCCATCCAATTACAAGTTCAACCATACTAATTTCACTCAAATCCGACTCCAAATCGGTATTCAAACTTGAAAAATTCGTTTTGTGACATTAGAGAAATTTTCTTCTATTTCTCTTGAAGATTCAATAATCTTACACCAAAAATGAAGATTAATTCATGGAATATAATCACAAGGGAGTTAAGAACACTTACCCTAAGTTGTGTGAAAAATTTTCTCTCCAAAATCGCCCAACCCGAGCTCCAAAATCCGAAAATGAGAAAAAATATCGGAACCCTCATTTTAAACACTGCCAAGGAATTTCCGCAACTGCGGTGCCTGGGCTCGCACCTGCGCATCCGCTTTTGGGGACAAAAATGTGCGCCTGCGAAAAATAGCCGGCCCTCTAAAATCTCGCATCTGCTGCACTATTCTCGCATCTGCGGGCTTCGCAGATGCGCATTCCCCTTCGCACCTGTGGTCGCCTCACGCCAGCCCTAGTCCGCATCTGCGCCAACACCTTCGCACCTGCGGCCTCGCAGATGCGGAAAATTCCTCTCACCTGTGAGCACTGCCCAGTCCCACTCTTGGCTGCTTCTACGACTTATTTCACGCACATGTGGCTTCGCACCTGCGATCAAAATCTTCGCAGGTGTGATCACACCAGTAGGCAGCAGTTCCAGCATTTCCTTAAGTCTAAATTTGATCCGTTAACCATCCGAATCTCACCCGAGCCCCCTCGGGACCCCGTCCGAACATACCAACAAGACCCATAACATAACACAGACCTACTCGAGGCCTCAAATCACACCTAACAACATCGAAACGACGAATTACACCTCAATTCGAAATCATTGAACTTTGAAACTTTACATTCTATAACTTACACCGAAACACATCAAATCACGTCCGATTGACCTCAAATTTTGCACAAAAGTCACATTTCATATTACGGACTTATTCCAATTTCCAAAATTAGATTCTGACCCCGATATGAAAAAGTCAATCCCCGGTCAAACTTTCCAAAAATTCAACTTTCGGCAATTCAAGTCAAATTCCACTACAGACCTCCAAATAATTTTTCGGACACACTCCTAAGTCCAAAATCACCATATGGAGCTATTGGAATTATCAAAATTCGAATCCAAGGTCGTTTACACATAAGTCCGCACCCGATCACTATTTTAACTTAAGCTTTAAACCTTGAAATTAAGTATTCAAATTCCTTCAAAAACCTCACTGGACCCGAACTAATTACCCCGGCAATTCACACAACAACTGTGAAGTACAATTTGAGAAGTAAATGGGTAAATAGGATTTTAATACTCAAAACGACCGGTCGGGTCGTTACATTCTCCCCCACTTAAATATACGATAGATATCCAACACTATCGTCATTCCTAGTGTCGAATTGAATTTCGTTTGTTCGCATTAGTATTAATTTGAATTTTGTTTGAGTTACTACGTTTATAGGCTATACAATTTATTATTACCATTCAAGAATGTTAAGTCCAAACTCGAAATAATACGTTAAAAGATAAAACTATGAAACAGTTTAAGAAATATTTATAAATTATATTACAATCAATATTTATATGTGTACAATATTTTAAAAATTGTATAAATGTACTATTCTGTTGGTTTTGTTTCGGTTTGACTTTTTTAGTTAAAAACCAAACCAAACCAATTATGGTCGGGTTGTTTTTCCAATACTAAACCAAATCAAACCAAATCACAATCTATTTTTTTTTCTTCAATTTGACTCGGATTATCGGTTGGTGCGGTTTATCGATTTTCTTTGTACACCCCTAGCTGCAATACGTAAGTTGCTATAAAATTTGTATAGGAAAAAAGATAAGTTGCGGGTACAATGGATTCACATCTATTATATCAAAGGGCATCCTATATTGACTGTCATGCCAACGCGGGCATCATGGATATTTGCAACAAATTATGTGTGATACAAAAATAAATTTCAACCACAATATGAATATGAAGAAACATAATTTTATTGATAAAATGATGCGGGTACAATTTTATTTATTCTCTTAATTCTTCTCTCTAGATCGTTCTCCGTGATTCGAGGGCTTAACCAGCTTATTTCTCGAATGTAGGATGATGCAAACTTCCTTAGGATATGTTTGACCTCCATGAAAAGGAAGAATATCCGTTGATCACTTCGGCGGCTTTGAGAAAGACAATATTTGATGTCTTTTATCTCTTTGTGAATATTTCATGAATGTTTATGGCATTTCGAGATGCTTTCAAAGGGAATATGTGACCCCCTTTTATAGGTGTATCTAGAGTTTTGGGTAGAGTAGCCTCCAAGTTAGGGTTTCAGATAAAGTAGCCTCCAAGAAACCTTTATGGACTCTACTTCTAGTAGCTTAAATTTAGGAGTTTACCCAAATTTCATATGGATTTGATTCGATAAAGTTTTATTGTCTATAAATACCCCCTACTTCAAGGCTTGTCGGGGCGTAGATATACAAGATCGTCATATACTAGGCTTGAAGTACCAACAAAGAAGACACCACATTCTTTTCGCTGTGAGAGAAGAGATGAAGGGCGAATTTGGTCCCACTGGGCGTGCCAATTTATTTGCAATAAATTATTTATGATACAAAAATAAATTGCAACCACAATATAAATATGAATAAATATAATTTTATTGATAAAATGATGCGGGTACAATTCTGTTTGTTCCCTTGATTCCTCTCTCTAGATCGTGCTCCGTGATTCGAGGGCTTAACCAGCGTATTTCTCGAAAAAAGGATGATGCGAACTTCCTTAGGATGTATTTGATCTCCATGACAAGGAAGAACATCCGTTGATCACTTCGGCGACTTTGAAAAAGACAATATTTGATGTCTTTGATCTCTTTATGAGTATTCCATGGATTTTGATGGAATTTCAAGATCGTTATTTGATCCCTTTGTGCATATTTCAAGAGTTTATGGAATTGAGGAGAATGTTTTTGAAGGACATATGTAGCCTTATTTATAGGCATAAATTTGGGTTTGGGTGGAGTAGCCGCTAAGTAACTCTAATGGGCTTATCTTGTAGAGGTCGTAGTCCAAATTTCTTTATCCACTAATTTGACAAATTTTCAATGTCTACAAATCTCTACTTCAAGGTTTGTTGACTGTAGGCTTGCCGAAACTTGAAGTACATCTTCGATCTTGTGTTGACAACGTGTGATGATCTTCGACGAATAGGGAACAAGAGATATTGCCCCTAACTGGTTATGGAATTTGCAGATATTGCTTTACGGGAGGAAGAGATAAAGTGCAGAATTGGTCCCACTGGGCGTACTAATTTGATTGCAATACATTTGTGCAAAAATAAATAAAGCTGCAATCACAAACAACTATAAAGAAAAAAAAAGATTTTATTGATAAATAATGCGGGTTACAACTCTGTTTATCCCTTGATTCTTCCCTTCAATTTGTTATTCGTAATTCGAGGGCCTTAGCAGTGTATTTCTCGAACGTAGGATGGTATGCATTTCCTTGATGTATTTTATGATCAAGGAGCATGTAGCAGAACTTCATTTGGATATTGAATGTTGCTAGAACTTTGAGCAAGACATATATAACATGTCTTTGATCTCTTAATGAATATTCCAAGAGTTATGAAATTTCGGAGATCGTATATTTGATTTCTTTGTGCATATTCCGGGAGTTTATGAAATTGATGAGATGATTTCTTTTTTCGAGATATCTTATTAAGGGAATATGTAACCCTTTTTATAGGAGTGACCTAGGGTTAGGGTAGAGTAGTCTCTAAGTTAGAGATTTGGTAGAGTAACCTCCAAGTAACCCTAATAGACTCCTAGGATTTCAAGAGTTTTGTAGTATCTTGAATTTAGGATTTAGCTTGATCTATTAAAATTTTGATGTCTACAGATGCCCCCACTTCAAGATTTGTCGGGGTGTAAGCTTGCCGAAAATTGAAGACAATATTTTAAGTACACCTTCGATCTTGTGTTGACAACGTTTGCTAAACTTCGACGAACAGTGAACAAGAGATATTGCCCCCAACTGGTTTTCGAATTTGTAGACCTTGCTTTACGAGCGGAAGAAATGAAGGGCATAATTGGTCCCACTGGGCGTGCCAGAATTTCTAGACAATAAATTTGCGTCAAGAAAATAATCAAGACCGAAAAATATTGCAACAATTGTAGTATTTGATTTTAAGTAGTTTGAGTGTACAATCTCTATGAATCATGTGATTCTTCTTTCCAATAGTAAATAAATTCAAGGGCCTTTGAGCTTGATCTTGAATCTATATTTGTTGTCACGAACAATGATCTTGAATTCAACTAGCACGAACTTTGATTTGAACTCATACTCCTTGAATCTTGATTTGTTCTTCGTTCTTAAGCTTGAACTTGATTTCTTGAACTTGAACTTGATTGCTTGAAGCTTGAAACTTGTAGAGAAATTTGCTGCGTTTGATCCACGAGCTCTCTCTTGCTTCTTGTTATAACTTCTGGTGTCTTTTTCTGGGTTATGAAGACTACTATTTATAGTTGTGGGAGGGAAGAGTTATGATAAGAACAAACTCTTTCCGACCAATCAAATTGAAGTATGACAATGTCGAATTTGATTGGCCAGAACATGTCACTTGCACATGTGGCGCGGTTTCATTGACCTTTTAATTTGACTTGGCATGCCTTGTCATTTTGACATGTGGCATGATCCTATTGTCTCTTCTATTTGACTTGACGTGCCACGTCATTTGACACGTGGCACCAATCTGGGCCTCTAGGAAGATGACATCTTGGGGCCTAATGAAATGGGTTCATCACTTGTAGCCCAATTAAATGAGCTAGCCCAATGGATTCAGGCTTATTTATTTAATCCCTATATATTGGACTTATATAGCTAATCCAATTATATTAGCCAAATAAATTTATTCGAACTAATATATCTTTAATTTAAAATATAGTCCAAATTATTTTACGAATTTAATTCCAATAAAATTTATATGCCTACAATGGCGTCTGCAGAAAATCTATAAGGCTAGAAAGTTTATTGAGGAAGCTAGTTATGATATCTCTCCATTGCAGAACATGAACAATTTGTGTCAATCAAAGAAGTTTACTTTGAATGTCCTCTATGGAGGAGGTTGATATGCAATAATTCTGATACCTTGTAATTCTTGGCAGATTATACACAAGGGACAAACTTATGAGGTGGGATTTGATTGATAGCATCCAATGTCCTCTATGTGAAGTTTGCGATAAAGTATTGATCATCAATTCTTCCAGTGTGTATTTCCTTAGAGTAAGTTACTGGCATGTATCACAGGTCTTCCAAGGAATGGAATAAACTACCGATGTACTCGTACACTTTCCTATCCACATGATCAATATTTTTCATTTTCTCAGCCAATGTTGATGGAACAGTAGCCCTATCATCACATTCAATATTATGATCTTGTTGCAACTCAAAGTCATTATTATCAGGTGAGTATGTGAATTGATTTGAAGCAGTTGTCCCTTCCTCTGAAGAACTTCCAACATATTCAACATGACTTTGAGCTGAAGGTGCCATCTCTTCAATATTCTGCGCTTGTACATTCACTAATTGTTCAATGTTTTGGTCTTGTTCCAACTGATCAAACGCATTATTATGTTTGGATGATGTGAATTGATATGAAGAACGCGAATATGTCCCTTGATCCTCTGAAGAACTTGTAACATAATCAAGATCATGTTCTGGAGCTGTCGAAAGCATGTCATTCATAACATCAACAACGTTGTTTCCACTGGCCGCTATTTCCATAGGCATCATATTTCCTAATTCCTTATGGTCATTAACATGTACAGATTTACACTTAATGCAACACAAAACAAAGTCCTCATACTGAATTGAATTTCATTGTCTTAACACCTTTAGGATGTCGTCATTAAGACTATACTCTTTCATATTCCAAACAATATTTTTAATTCCTCGATCGCCACCTAATTGCTCCGTGCAGCTATCTTCTTCTTGATATTGAAAACTTTTCTTGAACCCAACCAACTTTGACCCTTTATTGGAATTACAGAATGAAATCCCTTGATTAACTAAACAACCGTTCTTGATTCAATCCGTTCCGAGATTTCCGCCATGATCTTCGACCGGTCGCGGATATCTCATTTTTCCGTTATTACGTAATCTTCGGTATTGCTCTATGCCTATCTTGTTCGGTCTCGATTGCTGTCGGCCTCGATCTTGGATGGTGCCTTGAATCCCGATCTCAGTACCTTGTCTTCGTGCCTCGATCCGATCTACTTCGGAGTCGTCCTTCGATGTAAACTCCCGGTCTCGGTTTAACAGTAAAATCGGGCGAGCCTAGTTTTAACCGTATACAGATAGTTCCCTCGTTCTT
Source organism: Nicotiana otophora (assembly GCA_000715115.1). Taxonomy (NCBI): domain Eukaryota; kingdom Viridiplantae; phylum Streptophyta; class Magnoliopsida; order Solanales; family Solanaceae; genus Nicotiana; species Nicotiana otophora. Next base: position 167,236 of record AWOL01S0004547.1, on the reverse strand, counting down.
TTGGAGTGTAATGACAAGAAACAAATTGAGCCTTCGATTTTCTACCTCGACCTGTCATGACATCATCCTTGTGACGTAAGTGACGGAAGTGACGAAAGTGACTGAAACGTCCCATCTATACAGTTTGCTAGGCATTAAATGTGCGTCAGTCGATGGTCGTCCACCGCCAATATTGAACCGCCGTTGTGAAATTTATAAGTAACCCCTCTCTCTACTATTTCGAACTTTTACTTTTAGATTCTTAATCTTCAAAACTTTTTATATCTTCTAACCTCTTCATCTGCACATCTACGATTTTCACTGCTACCGTCCCCTCAAAACACCAAATTATCATCTGCATCTATTTTCAACTTCAAATCCATACAAAAATGGCAAAAACATCAAAGACTATTCCTCAAAAAGAAAACGCTTCTTCATCGAGGTCGCCCGGCGACAAAACACCGATGGAGCCACGACCTGAAGAGTGTGTTCTCGAGGGGTGTATTATTACTTCTGACTTTAAAACCGATAAAGCCTCGTCGATTCCTGGTCGATGCGAGCCAGTGTCGAGGTACATATACTCGATAACTGAAGGATACCTTAAGCAGGTAAGGAAAGACTACAACTAGAAAGGCAAAGAAGTGGTGATACCGACCCCGGAAGAAGACATTACCACTCATGTGGAAGGAATTGTAAGTGTTTACACTTACCCTTTCACGCTGGGCCCCCTCGATCCCGTCGTCATCGATTTTTATCGTCAGTACCAGATAACCCTAGGCTAAATCCACCCTTCTTTTTGGCGAATTGTTGTTCTGCTCCGATTCTTCGTGAGCAAAGTCGAGGGGATGCCTTTCATCCTCGACCAACTCATCAGGTTATACAGCCCCCGCCTCTATCGAGGTGGGTTGATCAAACTCCAATATCGGTCCACCAAAGTGTTGTTCTCGAGCATAGACGAAGACAAAGACCGAGGCTGGATGGGCCGGTTCATTTGAGTGAGGACTTCCGACCTAATCCCGGCCGAGAAGATGTCATTTCCTAAGAAATGAAATATGAAGCGTAAGTATAGTTCCACTATTAATTCTTATTTATTGTTTTGGCCCTTTGCTTCTTCTCATCGATATCCTTTTCTGTGATGTAGCGGTTGCTTGGATGCTCGGTGCAATTCCTAACCTCAAGAGCTGGGTTCGGGACATGTCATCGACTTCTTCGTACGCTGAGCGCTCATGGCGCAATTTATCAAAGGGTCGATGTGAGGCCAAAACTCATGGTAAGCCCCTTTCCTATGTCCTTGATGATTCGATCAAAATTGCTTTCTTATACTTAACAAATTTTCCTGCGTGTAGGCCTGGGAAAAGATGCGGTCATGAGGCCCCCGTCTGGCAAGGAAGAGACCTCGTCCCCGGTTCCAAAACCGGTGAAAGACAACAAGAGAAAAAGGGCCTCAGCTTCTGAGGATCCAGAAATTAAGACAAGGATGGCTCGTAAGCCGAGGAAGAACACCATCTCTCTGACCGAAGAATCTGTTCGGCGTTTGAGGGATGAAGACAAAAAAGAAAACATCGACGGCTCCATACTGGTAGCCCAAGTAAAGAAGACCACCGATGCCCCAAAGACAACTTGATCAATGGTGGTTGATGAGGCTCCGCCTCGAACTGAGGGGATATCAAAGAAGCACTCGGGCAAAGTCCCCGAGTCGTTGGAGATCGAGGATGTCTCCCACCAAAATGAACAAACGGTGGGTATATCTGAAGGGACCGGCCCTGAAGCTCTTCGGACTGAGGAGAACGCCCTAAGTGACTCCCTTGGGGTAATAGTAATCGGAGACTCGCCCACTCTCCCTGCTTTTTCCGAAGGGGCGATTCGGGAAGCCCGAGCTTTGGGGACCCTCGAGGTAGACGGAGCTCATGAGGGAGAGGACCCATTCCGTGATTTGTTTACAAGTATCGAGGATGCTGTCGGCCCGAGTGACGCATCGTGTCATTTCTTTTAGGCTCAACGAGCCCTGAATAGGGTAAGTCTCGGGCGTTTTCCAAGTCTCGGGCGGAGTTGAGCCGATGTGAGGCTGACTTTCGATGGCATTCGGAGGAGAGAAATGCCCTCAAACTTCTTAGTGGGCAGAAAAAGGAAGAGATCAGAGATCTTCGAGCCGATTTGGCCAAGGCTCACCAAGATCAGACAGATCTGATCGAGCAGGTAATGAAAATCTTAAAAGCTCATAGGCTCGATTGGGGAACGATAGCTAATATTTTAATCTCACACCTGTAGTAGAAAATTGAGAGGATCGAGCAGTTCTGTAAGGAGGTCGACACAATAAAGGCAGAGTCCTTGGGGTGGAAGGAAGGTATGGACCACTTTGCTACAGAAAAAGAGATTGCTCGAGCCCAATTATCATTGGTCAAAAGTCAACTTCAAGGCATGAAAGAGAGGAGCTCGACTCAAGCACGGAAAATAGAGGAGCTTGAGGCTCGGTTGGCTTTTGAACTTGCCAAGGCCAAATCTGAAGCCGAAAAAGCAAAGGCCAAGGCGGATACGATCGTGGCCGTCTAACGGGCCGATAATGAAGCCGGTCAAGTTCAGGCGAAAGAGGTATCTGGGTCCGCTCACACTTGAGCATATTGGATTGCTGAACTCTCCAAATGCTAATCTCGGAGGGAAACCTTCGAGGAAATTCACGCTCGGGGTTTTGATCTTACCAATGAGATAACAAAGGCTAGAGAGCATGAAGCCGAAGCCGGAGCGCTGGCCACTTTCGATGACGATGATGATGATGGCAGCAAGAGAGGGTCCGAGAATGGGGAGGACCTCGATGTAGAAGAAGCTTCCCCCGGAGGATATCAGGAACCTTAGAATTTTTCACTTTTGATCTTTTTTGTATAGGATCCCGATTGGACCTTGTAAATATTCATATATATAATGATCTCTTTCCTTTCCGACTTTTCTTTATTTCTTTTATGCTTTGTGAAAGTTTTGTTCATAAGTTCGAGGCTTAGACATTTTGATCGAAATCGGACTACTGTAGTTTTTATAATCGAGTGAGTACTTGCTCGAACTAGGAATAGGGCGACCCTTAGGTTTTAATTGAGTGAGGATGATTTTTTCGAACTCAAAAATAAACTGGGCTTTTAGGCTCTTAAATTAGGTCGATACATCCATAGCAAAAAGAATGGCTTTCTCCCCCTTTCAGCTTGATAAGTTTATCGTTTAATCATATAAATTCTTTTATGCCTTAACACAAAATAAAGGATTTTTTCGAGAGTTCGAACGGTTCCGTACCCATTAGGAATTTCGAGGGTCGATCTTATCGAGACCCTTTGTTGCGCAGTGCCTTAGCATAAAATAAAGAATTTGCTCGAGAGTTCGAAAGCCTTTGTATCCATTAGGTTTTTCGAGGGTCGAAATTATCAAGACCCTTAGAAATTTAGCCAAGGGAAGCCTTTTTTAACTAGTTTATGAAAATATTTGAAGGCCTATTTAATAACGGAAATCGGACGTCTCCGACCTGTGTTGATTTGGCCGTATCCTTTAACTTGGGATTCGCCTTTTGGGCTTGTTCCCCTGTTATACTTAGAACTTGTTCGAAGTATCAGTCCCTGAGTGGGGTGACCATGGCCTATAAAATCGAGGATTGCCTTTTTAAGGTCTTACGATATCTAGGTTTAGTAATTCGATCATGTTGGTGTTTTGGACGGCAGTCCCAGAGTATCGGATAAATTGTTTGAACTTCAGTTGTGATCGGTCCTTAAGCAGTTTCCACCATAGATCATAAGTATGAGATTTCAAAGTATAAATTTTAAAACATGGGGTATCTATTAAGGAAAAATACTTCTTCCAATAAATTATAAATGCGTACATGTTTTTCCATTAGGGCTCGAGTAATCTACACAGACACGGTTCATTTGACCGTTTGGTCCTCTACAAAATTTACCTATCGAGACCTTGTCGACACGAAGTATTTTCCTTGTAACTATCCGAGGGTGATGCCCCCAGTATTCGAGGTTGATTGTAAAGGAGCCTCAGATACTGTTGAATTGCTATAAGTTAGCACGAACAATGGTTGCCTCGTTAAAAACCTCGCCAGAAAAACCCATTTGGGATAAAAAACGGTCTAAGGGAAAAAGAGTGCAACGCATACTTTCATACCTAAGGACTGCATTTGAAGGATCCTTTGATGTCTTCGATTAAACACCTGCAAATGGTTAGTATAAATACAAATGAAAATAGAGAAGGTTGTACCTTAGCAGTAATATCGTTTGAGGAGTTACACGTTCCAATTATTTGATAATGTCCGCCGTTCATCGTGTCGAGTTTGTAAGATCCTTTTCCGACAATATCGAGGATATGATACGGCCCCTCCCAATTTGGGCCGAGTTTTCCTTCATTTGGGTCTCGAGTATTGAGGGTGACTTTTCTCAATACTAAGTCCACTGTTCTAAAATGTCGAAAATTAGATCTTCGGTGGTAGTACCTTTCGATCCGTTGCTTCTATGCGGCCATCCGAACGAGGGCGCTTTCCCATTTTTTATCTAGCAAATCGAGACTCGTATTCATAGCCTCGTGATTTGACTCTTCCGTTGCATATCGAAACCTGACGCTAGGTTCCCCAACTTCGACCGAGATTAGATCTTCGACGCCATATAATAAAAAGAACGGTGTTGATCCCGTACTGGATTTTGACATTGTGCGATACGCCCAAAAGACCTCGAGCAATATTTCTCTCCATTTTCCCTTTGCGTCGTTCAACCTTTTCTTTAGATTTTGAATGATGGTTTTGCTCGTTGACTCTGCCTGTCCATTCCCGATGGGGTGATATGGCGTTGACAAGATCCTTTTGATTTTTTGGTCTTCAAGAAACTTTGTTACTTTGCTGCCAATGAATTGCTTTCCATTGTCGCATATGATCTCGTCAGGCATTCCAAATCAACATATAATGTGGTCCTAGATGAAGTCGATAACTTCTTTTTCCCTGACTTTTTCGAAGGCATGTGCTTCAACCCATTTAAAGAAATAGTCAGTCATAAATAAAATAAATTTTACTTTACCTGGGGCCGATGGTAGAGGGCCGACAATATTCATTCCCCATTTCATGAACGGCCATGGGGATAGGACCGAATGGAGTTGCTCCCCGGGTTGGTGGATCATCGGCGCATATCTTTGACACTTGTTGCACTTTCGAACGAATTCCTTCGTATCTTTTTCTATATTGGCCTAGTAGTATCTTGCTCTGATAACTTTGTGAACCAATGATTCGGCAACGGAATAATGTTTGCAAGTCCCCTCGTGAATTTCCCATAAGACGTAGTCGGTGTCTTTGGGACCCAAATATATCACCAATGGTCCATCGAACATCCTTCTATATAGTGTTCCATCTTCGGTCAATGGGAATTGTGCGGCTTTCGTACGTAGAGTCCTTGATTCCTTAGGATCCGACGGAAGCTTTCTGCTCTTTAGGTACTCGATATATTTATTCCTCCAATCCTAGGTCAGACTTGTGGAGTTTATTTCGGCGTGGCCTTATTCGATCAATGACCTCGAAAGTTGCAAGATAGTCGCCGTGCTAATTTCGTCGTCTTCAACCGATGAGCCCAAATTTGCGAGGGCATCAGCTTTGCTTTTTTTCTCTCGAGGTACATGCCATAGGTCCATTCTTGAAACTAATGTAATGTCACCTGTAATTTATCCAGGTATCTCTGCATTCGATTATCCCGAACCTCGAAGGTTTCGTTGACTTGGTTTACCATAAGTAAGGAGTCACATTTGGCTTCGATGACCTCTGCTCCCAAACTCTTAGCTAGCTCGAGACCTGCAATCATGGCATCATACTCGGCCTCATTGTTAGTTAACTTGGAAGTTTTGATAGACTGTCTAATTGTATTACCCGTGGGCGGCTTCAAAACGATGCCTAGCCAGAACACTTCACGTTCAAAGCACCGTCTATGAATAGGGTCCACACCCCCGATGTTGTACCCGATTTTAATAATAGTTCTTTTTCGACCTCAGGTACAAGGGCTGGCGTAAAGTCGGCCACGAAGTCTGTTAAGATTTGAGACTTGATGGACGTTCGGGGTTGATACTCGATATCGTACCCGCTGATTGTGACGGCCCATTTAGCCAATCAGCCCGAGAGTTCGGGCTTCTGCAAAATATTGCGAAGAGGATAAGTGGTCACTACACAAATTGGGTGACATTGAAAATAGTAAAATCGAGCGGGCCCGTTTTTAACTGTACACACCAACCAAGTTTGACCCTTTAAAAACTGGTTTGCGTTTGTCAATCCCTTTCCAACTGCCTCCTCCGATCAGTCCTCGATTGAACCTTAAACCACCCGTTTTTGTTCTCTTTAACTTAGTAAAGAAATAGTTTACCTTTGTATCCTCTCCTAGAAAATTGTTTTCGAATATATCCCATGGCTTCTTATTTTCGTAAAGATCCTCAACTCGAATATGATCACAAGAGAAATTCTTGCATGAAACGAATTTAAGTAGATAGCGAATAAGCTCTTCATCAGTGGGTCGAAACCTGATTCCCGATATTGGATATGGAGCATAACTATGGCTTGTTTCACTGCTCGTCATTTTTTTCAGTGGAAAGAAATTAACCTGAAAACAACACAAAATATTTTCAACAATGGTACAGAACAAAGGGACTGCTGAGGGTTTAATGTGGAGTAATAAAGTTGTAGCCTGTTGGTACTACTTATATAGGTAGGGTTGCGCTATAGGCGGGAAGCAACAGAAAGCCAACTTTAGGAAGAATTAGGAAATTAAAGTTCCAATTCCACAGTTATAGACATTTGTAAGAAGCACCCCTATAGTATTACTTATTTATAAATGTGATGTTCCTTATATTTTAAAATTATATACTGCTTTTATTTCTCTTGTATCCCTGAATCTCTCTCAAGAGCTTCTTTCTTCTTCGACAACAACATGTCAGATCCTCCTCCAATAACCAATCCTGAACCCCCAGATCTGAGCCTCATGAATATAGATGAATTTTCCACCAATACCAATCCCCCTTCTTTTAAGCAAACCCTATTAAATAACCATTCTATGTCATTACCACCTATTTCTAATACCCAATCACATATTGACATGTCCGATGAAGTGTTGCAAGAACTAACAACAGATAACTTTATACCCATCTCAAGTTCAGACAAATCCAGACTCTATCAGCCATGGCAATACTCTATTATAGTTAAAGTTTACGAACGAAAAGTGGGCCACTTATCTCTCAAGAAAAAATCGCAAACTATATGGAAACCTACTGAATCCCTATCCCTCATTGACCTAGGAAATGAATTCTTCTTAATCAAATACCAAAAAGAGGAAAACATGAACAAAGCATTGCACAATGGACCATGGTTTGTATTAAACCACTTCCTTTCCGTAAGAAGATGGGAGCCAAAATTTCTAGAATCAACAACAAAACTCACATATACAACAATTTGGACTTGACTCTCCGAGCTTCCAACGGCGTTCTACGATCTTGAAATACTTCAAAAAGTAGTAAACAAAATAGGCAAACTACTAAGAATTGACACATGCACCTCGGCAACTTCTCGTGGCCAGTATGCAAGAATTTGCATAGAAGTACCATTGGAGCAACCATTAAAATCCCATGTCTTCGTTGGGCCACACTGTCAACAGATACTATATGAGGGTCTAAACATGCTTTGTACTAGTTGTGGTAGACAGGGTCACACGCAAATCACTTGTTCCCATAACTCAGTCAACACCACCCTAAATACGTTACTACCACCCCATCCATTCACCTCTTCCAACTCTACAAAAACTGCAGGTGACAATCAAATAACCGACTCCGAATGGAAAACTGTAACTTTTCCTCGAAAACTCATTACCCAACTAGGGAGACACAAACAAATACACAAAGATGAGGCACATGTGAGCACCTCACCACCAAAGATAACAATGAAGGGAAATACAACAACCTCTTCAAAGCCAGAAACGGCAACAAAGCTAATACCCAGTATGTCTCGTACTCTACCCTCACCAATACCCACTTCCCCATCCCCTACTAATCAATTAATTACACAACCAGATTTATTGGTTAACAACACTTTTAATATTTTAAACAATCTTACTAACGAACTAGTGGAACCTAATAACGAACACCTGCCAAACCCAACTACTGAATTACAAGCCCAAGATGAAGCAGCCCACCCAAACTCTAACTGGCCCAATGAATCACCTAGGTTACATCTCTCACCCAACCAAATCCATTCCCATGCACATGCTACTACACACGTTAACAAAATGAATAGTGATCCAATTGACACTATGCAAACTCTACAACATGCCATGTCAGCTACACCTCCATACAATGCCAATCACACTCTTCTACCAAATGACACTAAACCGGAACACACAAGCCCACAACCCTTCCTAGTAGGCAATGATGACCTACACATATTAGACCTAAAGCCTAACACCACACTCCAACTATACCACTCTGCCCTTATGTAAATAATTCTGCCCAATACAAGCCCATGTGAACATCCCAATCACAAGAAACACTTAATCCACTGCCTTCCCCCACCTCTCCTTCCTCTACTAATACTGTCACACCATCATTAGCCACTTCTACAAACACTCAACAATCCACCTCTTCTTTTATTTCTATTTCCAAAAATCTACATGCAACGCCACAATGCACCATCCTTCCCTCTCAGAACTAATCACCAACGTCCCTCCCAACTCCCACACAGACCATTAAATCTTCATTTCCTCTCTCCACCAACAATGGCCAACCAAAATCTACCTCTACAAAACTTACCCGGTAATTTACACCTCTCAAACTCCAAACCCCTTCAATCCTCCCCAATCTTGGCTCGAGATGGGGTTACAAAATCATGCATTGACCTTCTCAATGATAGTGAACAATCAAGAAGTGATCAATCATCTCCAAAATCCTCAAGACCTAGCACAAATAGTAACGGAGGGCATGACGGCTGCCATGAATATTTATGGCCAGTACCGATGGGCCAACACACAAAAGAATCCCCCACACATATGGGGGATACATCATCAATCCCAGTTATACCCTTATGTATGGAACATTCCTCATCCATACCACCTGAACAACTACGAAGAGCTTCCCTTCTACCCACTAACACAGTCTTCCATTCCACGGATACAAGATCACACTTACATACAACCACCAATGATGCCACTGTCCCCAATGAGCCCATTCGAAGCACTTACTCCCTCACCAAGCTCCATGAGCCCACAGCCACCATCTCCAAACGACCAAGAAATTCTTTCACCTCATGAACTCGCAGCAGTCATGGAAGAGATAAAAGAAACAAGAACAGAACCAGTATGGCTAGTGGCCTGCCATATCATCGTCCTAAAGGAGCAATACGCCAAAAATATAGTGCTCAGCTTCCCCCAAAAATGACCAAATATTTGATCAAGCTACGCCCAACAGTAAATCCGGAGATGGGGAAGTTTATTGTAGTGATCACTCCAACACTAAGGGAAATGACCCCACCACACATGGAGGAGACACAAACTCTAGAGGAGCCTCATATAGCCCCCTAGCTCTACCCACACGAACTAACTCCATGAATTTCGTCATTTGAAATTGTCGTGGAGCACAGTCTCCAGATTTTAGGAGAAACTTTAGATCTATGCTCAATTACTACAAGCCACCACTATTAGTACTCTTAGGAACACACCTTACTGATCATGCCACGTTAAGGGGTCATTTGATTTCACTAGTTATTCGCAAGCTCCAGCGGAGGGACAAGCAGGAGGTATAGTGGTATTGTGGGACAATAATATTGTGCATGTCACTGAAATAGCACTCACAAATCAGGAAATCCACTGCATGGTGCGGGTAAGTCCTCAAGGACACTCTTTCATGTTATCAGCTATATATGCTAGCAATTTATTAATTAATCATAAATTACTTTGGCAAAATCTCATGTATAGTATATTCCTCTAAGGGCCCTTGGTTAGTGGGGAGAGAATTTAATGAAATACTATACTCAAATAAAAAATTTGGTGGATGTCCTATCAACAATCCTAGGACAGATTTAATGTTAAATTGTTTAAATTATTGCCAACTAATAGATTTAGAATTTAGAGGCAGTAAATTTGCGTGGACTAATAAACGTCGCAGATGATCTTTAATTATGGAAAGATTAGATCGAATAGTAGCTAATTATGAATGGCTTAATATTTTTTTGGAAGCACAAGTGCACCACCTACCCATAATTCATTCGGACCATAGTCCGCTACTTTTAACTCTAAATAGCAGTCTTCCTCCAAAGACTAGTATGTTTAGATTAGAAACTATGTGGTTATCACATCAAGATTTTCCTCAACTAGTCAACCATGTATGGCATAAAATATCCCCCTTATTACAAGCTATTGAGGAGTTCACTAATCTTGTGCAAACTTGGAACAAAGACACTTTTGGAAATATTTTCCACCAAAAAAAAGTATATTCAAGCTCGTTTAGCGGGCATACAAAAATCTAATAACTACCCGACGAGTCACTTTTTACAAAAATAAGAGCAGGACCTTCAAACACAATTCAACCGCATTTTAAAACTTCAAGAAGTTTTTTGGAAATTAAAATCTAGAGTAAACTGGTTAAATGATGGAGATGCAAATACTAGATTCTTTCATTTATCTACTTTAAAAAAGATGGAGACGTAATTGCATTAATGCTCTAAAAGACAACATGGGCAACTGGATCACAAATCATGAAAGCTTAAAAACACTAATCCCAAACTATTACCAAGCACTATACACAACTTCTCACACCCACTCTAATTATAAGTACACGATAGCCACGTTTAACATGATTACACAGGAACAAGCTAATTCCTTACAAAATCCGGTTACTGATAAAGAAATTACTGAAGCCATATTTTCATTCAAGACTTTAAAATCATCAGCACCAGACAGATTGCACCCAATCTTTTTCAAAAATATTGGAATCAACTTAAGCACTCAATAATTCCATTCTGCAAAGACATCTTTCAAAAGGGCCACATCCATGAAAAAGTAAACAAGACTTATATTTGTTTAATTCCCAAGATTAAAAGCCCCTCCAACACTTCAAATTTTAGACCTATTAGTTTATGTAATACTATCTACAAGATTATTATAAAAATTCTAGTTAATCATATCAAGCCTTTACTCGATCATATTATTCACCCAACTCAATCTGCTTTTCAAAAGAACCGTCGAGCTGCAGATAATGCAATAATTGTGCAGGAGTTGCTTAATCACTTTCGCAGGTCGAAATCAAAGTGCTCTAACATGCTCTTAAAAATTGACCTAGAAAAAACTTTTGATCGATTAGAATGGACATTTATCTCACAAACCCTAACATACTTCAACTTCCCTGACCATGTAATCATAATTATCATGTCCTGTATAACCACACAAACTACCTCAATTATTATCAATGGTACACCAACACATTTCTTTACTCCGACCAGGGGTATCCGACAGGGAGATCCACTCCCCCCTTATCTATTCATAATGTACATAGAAATTCTATCACACAACATTAACAGAGCTATTGATTACAATCAATGGAAACCAGTCTCCATCAAACCTAAGTCCTCCCGCATATCCCATTTATTTTTTGCTGATGACATTATTTTAGCCTCAAAAATTAATACAAAAAGTTGCAATACTATTATTGACCAACTTGAACAATTCACTTTTCTTTCGGGCCAAAAAATCAATTTTGAAAAGTCAAAAGTTTTCTTTTCAAAATATACAAAGCAAGAAGAAAAATATTTAGTACTAAATTCCTTTAACATGATAGAAGACAGGTCGTTTGGGAAATATCTAGGATTCCCAATATTTAGAGACAAACCTAGAAAATAGGATTTTTAATTTATTATTGACAATTTCAAAAATAGACTAGCAGGTTGGAAAACAAATCATTTATCACTAGCAGGACGTACAACCCTGATCAAAGCAACTCTTAACTCATTGCCAAACCATATAATGCAATTCATAGCTCTTCTAAACTACATCATCACTCGACTAGAATCCTTTCAAAAGAATGTTTTTTGGGGCACAACAGCCCAAAAGAAACGTCTCCATTTAATAAAATGGGATAATGTTACTAAACCAAAAGACCAAGGAGGTTTGGGAATACAAAAACTTAAAGAAAAAAATACAGCCTTACTTGCCAGTACAACATGGAGATTATTCCATAACCACCAATCACTTTGGGCATCATCCTCATATCCAATTATTTCCACAGTAATAAGAAGCCATTAGCAAAAACATCCACTCTTTGGAAATACATCACTAAGGGATGAAAAGCATGCCAAAAGGTATAGTGTGGCATGTGACACAAGACACACACATCAAGTTCTGGACAAAATATTGGTTGGCACCTAATATGCCTATCTGTACCCTAATTGAAGGACCTTTACAAAACAAAGAGGATGAACTCACCATCCAAGAGGTCCTCAATAAGGGCCAAACCATAGCCCCAGTCATCTCCTTCGAATTTCCTCAAGCCCTAATGGAAAAGGATTAATAACATCTATTTACCTTTTAATTCAATAGCCCCAGATTGCATCCTTTGGGGCCTTGCCACAGAACGAACATTCACTGTTAGTTCTTGTTATAAAGCACTAATAAACTCCAACTAACTTCCAAACCTCCATGGTTGGATATAGAAAAAGCACTTACCACCAAAAATTAAATCATTTCTTTGGCTAATAAGTCACAACCGTCTATCAACCAACTCTTACCTACATACCATCATAATACTTTCTTCAAACCTATGTACAATATGTGGAGTATAAGAAGAAACCATTAGCCATATTCTTTTCACTTGCCCTAACACAAATAAATGTTGGCAGGACATGCGATTAGGCATCCTCATTCGAAATTTCACGTATGAAACAAATCCCACCTATGAATGGCTTAAAATTATTATCGGCCACCAAGGTTTTACAAATAGAGCTTCAATACCTCATAAAATACTTATTCCATTCACATTATGGCATTTATAGAATACCAGGAATAAAAATATTTTCGAACATTCTAAAAGTACTCCCAACATTGCGTTAATCAATAAACTTGCTGCTGAGTTTTATTATCTAACAAATAACTCTACTCATAAAACACACTCAATACCTATATATATTGAGTGAAAACCCCTCCTAAAGGCTATTTCAAACTTAATACGGATGGGGAACTCAAGCAGTCTAACACCAACACAGGGTTTGGGGGAGTATTCAGGGATACAAACGATGATTGGGTGATAGGATATACGGGATAATGTCCTGCAACTAACGTCAATAATATCGAGCTAATGGAACTATTCATAGGATTACAAATAATAGCAACTCACAACTGGACTCCACTTCAAATTCACACGGATGCAGAAGAGGTAGTTGCCATGCTTAATAATACAAACACAATCCACTCACACTTGCTTAATAATTACAGATCCCTGATCCGGTCAATGAGTGACACATCCATTCAGTACACTTACAGGGAGCTCAATATAATAGCTGATAGACTAGCACATTTTGGGATGGAAATGATGGGCAGCAACATCACCCTTTTGCACAATCCACCAACTTTTCTCATGGAAGACTTGCTTGCAGACAAATGGGGAAGACATAGAAGTAGACACAACTCCACAACAACTATTACACAACCAAACTCTGAACATCCTTTTTGTAAAACTTTTGATGTACCATCTACTAGTAGTAACATCACCCATCCTTTTTGTAATAGAATAGTAGATGAACATGGCACTGACCATTCACATGCACACACCCACAGTAGTACCCTTCGAACTTTTTGTAACACTTCTTCTAAGTAAAAGCTCCTTGCACTTGATCGTTAATTAATAGAATGTAGTCTTTAAAACCAAATATATATATAT